>LQNK01001073.1:18754-28798 GCA_001586405.1 Phoebis sennae
CCCTAGATGTGGCAGAGGACATGGATATGTGATACGTGGTATCAATAAACAATTATTTTTTTAATATTCCCCCCATTCCTAGGCTATGTAAAATCATAAATACTTATAGTAATATTTTGGACATAAACACTTACTCTCCAAACAAAATCCAGAAAATATTTGTTGTTTAATATTGATGGTGACATCTCATAAAATATATTCAAATAAAAATATTGTTTGCTTAGTTTTAAATTTAAGTAAGGTTGTTTTAGTTTTCTTTTTATTTTTGGCATGTTGTATATACCTATAATTGTTTGTTATATTTAAATCCAACTAAACATATTTAATAATTTTGTAAATGTATAGATATAAACAAACGTTGGTATATCTATTAAATAAATAAATAAATAAATAAATAAATAAATAAATAAATAAATAAATAATTAAATAAATAAATAAATAAATAATCTCTTATCAATCAAAAGAAGTATAGATCCCAAATCAATTATGTAAGTCAGTTTCGGACAGCACATCTCCTCAAATAGGAGCCACTGAAAATCAGTCTTGGGGTTTCCACCTCATGTGTGACTGAGTGGTTATCCTTTTTTGAGAACTCCGCCAATTCTTTCTTTCTTCTTTCAAATCCAGCCTACCTGGGAAGCGAACGGGTTATATTGGACTTGCACAAAAAAACCTCCTCGATGTTCCTTCACTCACCTTACGGGGAATTCGTAGGAACCCCGTAGCATTCTTCCACGAGTATTAACCCCTTTTTTTTTTTTTTTTTTTTTTTACGAGGGGAAATGCCTTCGCATATCCGGCCGTCTGGGGAAACGACCGGGTTATGTCGGACTTGCACCGACTAAAACCCCTCGATGTTCCTTCACACACCTTGTGGGGGGCTCACGGGCACGCCGTAGCATTCTTCCGCGAACCCCCCGGTGTCGGCCGCTTTTCGCGGCCCCTCCGCGAGAGCAGGATGGAAGGAGCTGTGTCCATCCTGCGCTCCTCCTCGTCGTGGTCTTCCCGGAACATATGGGAGACCACAACCGCCGCAGAGACGAGTATTAACCCCTAGTTCAAGCTTAGGAAAGCTTTTTCTTAATATAACTAATAATAATAATAAACAATAAATGTTCCTGGACATTTAATACTACGATATATAGTCCCAAAGGAAGCAAAGCTTATACAATGGAAACTAGAAAGATAGACAAACGTAAACAAACTTTTTTGTAGATACATACTACACATACATGAACACCCAGACAATATAAAATTACAACGTTTATCAAATTATAATTGTCTACTCGTGGGGGTCGAACTCACTGCACCAACCGGTAAATTGTAATGAAATTAAGAAGGCATAATCATCAGCAAATAAAACACCTATACTACATTCTAGAAGCAATATAACAGCTCAAAATAAAGTTCATACATAGGAACAGTTTCGGTTTTGCGATGAAAACTACGCGTAACCCGGTCTACAGCAAACAGAGTTGATTCATTTTCACCACGCTTACTTTTCTACTTTGGAAACTATTGGAAACTATTCATCGCCGTTATATAAAACTGCTCTTTTGTGCGTCATATTAAATTTTTGATCAATTCAGTACCATTATTAATAATAGTGCGTCCAAAACTTAGCTATCGGTTAAAATTTATAGCTATTGTATGTTAACCTTGGAAAAGTGTATTTCAGTGGTTGAATTTCCTAAATAAATACAAATTTTCCGGATTTGTTAATTACCACAAGCGGTTGAGGCAATATTATACTTTTTTAAATTATTAACCAAATTATTTTCATGCTATAATTTGTAACAATACCAAATCATAATATACTACATCGACTACACGAGCTAATAATGTCAGAAAAAACGGATTATTTTTTTTATTTATAAAAATACTGGTGATAATTAAAAATATGTTTTCATTTCAAAACGTCCATACAAGGGACGAGCATCATATACACAGCTTAAACAAAAAGTTCAAACATTGGAACAAACAAATTCTTGATAAGTTTAAGAGTGGAAAATGATCCGAAACTTATGTTCGCTACATAGTGGATTTAGTATAAATAGTTTTTTTTATGTAAAGAAAAACACATTTTAAACTTTCAATTCCGCTTTATTAATTTAATAAAGTAATATGCTATTCCATCAAGAAGTATCGATACAAAGTATAAAGTATAGTATAAATGGTTTGGTGTTTTTTAATGTTGTCCTCTTATTTTGACTGTGTAAACTATCCTTACTAATATTGATCCCACGGGAACGGGTGATACGCGGGTGAAACCGTAGAGCACAGCTAGTAAATATTCTCACAATGTAAATATCTAAGTATTCTATGTAATTAATAGATCATTTACCATTACGACAATCATAAAAATTGCTCTATATTTTCCATTAGGTACTTAATTTTACAAACGCTATATTTAGTTTGCGAGCCTTTCATCACTTGTTATTTATCGTTATTCGCAACTCACAATGCGTATTACAGTCCGTATTTGTTCAGTTCAGGTTGACACAGTCCGGCAAATATGGGTTTTAACCGAAAGTACCTTTATTTCGTGTTTAATGTAAACATTGTATTTACTCGTAGAGGTGACGCTCAAGTATTATAAGCCCAAAGGGTCGCTATTTGTTCGCCGATAATAGCTTGAAAGAATTATGTACGTAATAATATTTGTAATATAAGCTTGTAAACAATACATTATTATTAAGAAAAAATATTCAGCCGACGTTCATAATACATACAAAATAATTGAGACCAAAATTAAATCTTAAATTTACCGAATGCGCTATTATATTCTACAGAGGATAGTTTTGTTTGCTTCTTTGTATGGAATAGGTTCCTAAACTAGACCGATTTAGATGAAATTTTGTACGGATATTCTTTGAAAACCCCGGAATGACATAGGAGAGGTTTTTATCCCGAAAATCCTACGGGAACGGGATATATACGCGGCATAGCTCAGCTAGTTTATTATATTTATAGAGGTTCGTATACCTTATTCTTATACACGCAACTTTCTTAAAAATTACGGTTTTCCTTAAAATAACGTTTATGGGACTTCATAAACGTAACAGAACTCAACTGGAAAACCACAAACAAAATATGCAAAACACCGTCTGTGAAATGACAATAAAAACTTTCGCCAAGAATATTGTGTTCATTTGAGTCGACTCGCTTTGTGCTCTTTCCTCATGTCGAGAATGAAATAATTAAATTTTAGCTTTATAACAGCATTTTCTTGTAGCTAAGATTTTTGAGACCATTTCATTAAAACACCAACACATTTTACGTCATTTCTGTCATTACAACTCACTTTATCAAATTTGAGATGTAATGTACAAAGGATAGTAAACTCTGAATATGGACTAAGAGAAAATTAAACACAATTACGTAAACCGTATCTCATCTTAAAGACTATACGTGTCGACAAATTTCCCTCGAAAATACATTTACGGGAACCTTGGAGGTGCTATATAATCTCTATATGTAAGTAAATAAAGATAAGATTGTTTCTAAAGACAATACCGCTGCCGTTAATGGAGGTTCACAATACGCGGTGTATAATCTGTTGGACTAATAAAGGAGGCTTGTGGAAATAAACTTTGAGCACATAATCACTGGCACCCTTTGGAAGTAATTTCATATTTCACATGCCATAGTGACCTTAGACCTTTAGGGTGTTAAACTATTGGGAAAAGCAGTTTACCTGTAACTTCGTTTATTATTAACAGCTTAATCTCGACAAGAACACGGTGAAGATAAAATAATATTTTAGTTTATAAGAAAAGTTAACGGTTGTCCTAAACACATTATGTAAGCATAACGCTGGAGGAAGAATTGATTTTATTCCACATACAAAAGCAACTCTATATATGAATAAAATTCTTCCTTTAACATGAAAAACTATGAGTTTTATTTTATCCAATGTCGATATTGAACAGTCAG
Organism: Phoebis sennae; assembly: GCA_001586405.1. NCBI lineage: Eukaryota > Metazoa > Arthropoda > Insecta > Lepidoptera > Pieridae > Phoebis > Phoebis sennae. The sequence continues at coordinate 22,691 of LQNK01001073.1, forward strand.
TACGTGACCATTACAAGCTTCAAATAATTAAACATTATTACAATGAAACATATGAATATCCTTTAAATATATATGGGATATATTGTACTTACGATGTGTGAATTTATAGATCGTATATATATCTACGCTTCCTTCCATTGGAAATCTATTGGCGGAATATAGATGACATTTGAAAGGTAGTCTACGATAACCATTACACAATGGCATTTCAGTTGTATGTATATTGTTTGGAATATTATATGTGAACCTTCAAATGAAATGGTATGGGTTCTTATAGTATACTTAGAATTAATTGTTCGCTTTGAAAATGGTAACGTTAACGGTTAGACGGTTTTCAAATACATCGCAACCAACGAATGAAAGTTAACAGATTTTAAAACAAAGGAATTCTGCATAGATAACAAATTTTGAACCGACGGACGAACGAAGCAAATTGATAAAAGTTAGTAAACATAAACCGATTTTGTTTGTTTCCTTACTTTTATTAACGTTAACGTAAACGTTTCGTAGCTTGTTAAAAGACTACCTAAATACTAGTGTATTCGTGGGGCTGTTTATTAATTTACATTGATTAGATACCTAACATAAGAATGGAGCTGTGATACCACGATGTCCAAAGGCTCAATAAATAGAAAACAGTACAGGTTTAACAAATTTTAGAACAAAGGGATTATGCATAGATAACTGAACCGACGGTCGAACGAAGCAAGTTAATAAAAGTTAGTGAAACACCAACCCATTTCGCAGATTTCTTGTTAAAAAACTACCGAATCGCTAGTTGAGATTGCCACTATGCACTCAGATCAGATTAAAGTCCCGCCGTAACTGCATGCTAGCTGGATGGGGCGGAGGTTATTAAAACTGCGTATCAATTCTCGTGAACCACGTTTGACTTTCAGCCATTTTCGTAAAAGCGATTGATTCCCTTGTGTCAGTTATAAAAGTTACTAGCGCGTTCTATAGTAATTAAGATTTATTTGTTGATGATTTTATACGTTCATTTATCGATTAAATATCTGATACATTATTTACGATAATGTTTCAAATGTAGGCATTATTGAAATATGAAGCACATGACATCTTATTAAGCTAATTTTCTATATTATAGATGAAAAAATCTGTTTTAACACTATGAAGAACAATATAATATTGTGGTAGAACCACAACAAACTGGTATAAATAAACTTTCCCCACTAAATCTTATCTAAAAAGTGCGTCTAACGTTTTCACGGTATTTACCCACGAAACAAACGGCGGTCTTCCGTGAAAGTGATCTTACCCAGGCGAGGCTCTCATCACATCAATCTATTTCGAAACCCTCCTCTATTGCTTTATCATAAACTAGCTTACACCCGTGACTTCGGCTGTACGAACTAGCATTATTATTACATTTTAACTAAGATATAAGCTCATAAACTTAAGTTGTATGTTGGAAAATTAAAAAAAATAGAGCATGAAAAATCTCTATATCCAATTTCTTAAAAAATTCTAATCCGTTATTTTATAAAAATTCTAACACCATGGACACCAAAATGTTCTAAAATACAAATTTCTAATCGCTCTATCGTTAATTACACATTTTTCCTTATTATCTAAATTACCTTTATTTATCTACGTTATAATGATTCTACCCGTTAACGCTCAAGTATTTTACTAATTTATAGCTGTTTCCTCAAATTTATTATCAAATACTGTTCTATTTATAACGTTTCAATTCATTAAGTAATTACGAAAGGCGTTGTTTTAATTAAACACGCAACGTGTTTCCTTTAATAATAGCACAATTGAGACGAACCACAAATAGTACACTTATTAAATATTATATTATACATAAATTAATCTTAATTTAGAAATGTCTTAAAAACATTATAAAAAGTAAGTAACTTAAAATCTGATTAGTCAGTTTCTCATTAAGTTTGTTAGTTGTTTAGATGAGGTAGTTACTCAGAAAGAAAGGAAACGTTATTTCTTTCAAAGTAAGCCTTTCATATTTTCTTAAAACTGCATTCTATTTATAATTCTAAGTGATCTTTAGATGGGCTTCCATAAAACGAAGAACTTCACAGCGCTGAAAATTTCAAACAAAAATAAATTTCCTGACAGGGTTTCCTAGCGGCTAATACGATTACGTCGATCGAAGCTGTCGGAAAAAGGATTAGAGAATAAAACTCGGCAGAGCGCAGCACCACGTTATCACTTAACGTAGTAAAATTGCACAACTTGCCGTTCTAAATATCCAGAGAGAATGAGGGCAAAGGTAAGATGGTGCATACATATCTGTTTGTTACACATAGAAACAAATATATTTATGTTCAGGGATACTGACTATAGTATCCCTGATGAACCTCCCGATTGGTTAGTACCAATGGTAAAAGAATTTTACAAATCGGTTCAGTAGTTTCGGAGCCAATTGAAACAAACAAATAATCAAATATTAAAATTAGTGTAGGTGTGAAAAAAAATTTAATGGGGTGTCGTTGAAAAGGCGTTTAAAATTTAAAAAAAATATTTTAAGTTTACGAGACAAACCCTACTTAAGTTGAAGGAATATCATCCCACTTCTTGAAAAAACATCCGAAAAAAAGCCGTACAAAAGGTGGAAAGTTAAAAACAAAACACAAAAGTCTTTTTACTACACGACATCACAATTACAAGGACATAACTAATTTAAAATACTTTGATAATATCAATGATCAAAGTAAGCAGCTACAAAGGGGAAAATGTGTTTGAATTAAAATGTTAATATTTTCCACCAAGCACCCATTATAACTCTTTTATATTCATTTTAATATAATAAAGTTATTTAATGAGCGCAAATGTTCACTTTTATGTTATTTATTCTTGACATTGCCCGTGATGCAGAGATGTGATAAAATTTTATTTAATAAATACTTTTTAGAAGATTTTAAACAGGGCTTGTAATACATTATTTTTTAACCAGTCGTTTCGAACAGACATACCAAAAGAAAAGGACACTTTAAGTCAATTTTTCAAGAATCCTATACAATTTTCCAAATACATACCATTTTCGTGGAAGTAAGTGGAGGTAGGTATACACAATTTTTGAAACACTCATGAAGACAACTGTCATCACAGTCACGCGTGACCACGCTCACTGTAAAGTGTTCGAAACGTCGGGTTAATAATAATAAGGTTGGTTAAAAAACGGTTAAAATCCTTTAAAAAGTATTTTATTTAATATGGAATGTACTCGCGTTAGAATAAACAAGAAAATACTTTAATATATTTATTACTTTTATAGCAGCCGGTATAAATATATAAAATGTAGCTTTCTACTTCGATCAGCAAGAGATCGTGTATTAGAAATAGGCACTTATTTTGGTTTAGTTCGATTGTCAAAATACCGCGTGTCAAATAAAGTATTGTAAAAATTATCTTAATTTTATTATATTTTAGTAGAATAATTACGATTTTGGACTTTATTAGTAGATGCCATGGTGGTAATTAGGTGAAACTTAAAACGGTTTTAAAATATTTCTCTCCGTTTACTGAGAATCAAATGTAGCTAGTATAAAATCACTTGGACGGAGTTTAGTATTGATTTTGTATGACACCTTATGTAATTGTATTATTGATCGAGGCTTTTAACCTTTCCTTTCCCCTTCTTCAAACATTTAAAACCATCCACCTTTTAGAAACAGCAGATACGATTAATTATAGATTATTACAAAACAATACAAAGGTCCCATCTTCAAAGTCTTAAAGACATTTGAGAATCCGACTTCTTAATAAAGGACCCCAGTTCTCACTACATAAACAACAGTATTATCAAATATCGTAGCTCGCAAGTAGTAAGTACGCAACAGATGCGGTGACCGTAAACAAAGCGCTTTATCACCCGGCCCAAACTAAGCCATTATTATTGAAGATCCCGCCTCGTCCTATTACATTTTACAACTCGATATGTTTAAATAGAATGTTCTCGAATAAACGTCAAATCACGTCATTGGAGGTAGGATTGTCTTAGTAATAATTGTTATGGTGTGACCCGGCCTCGCTTTCCTTTGGGTTTTCAGAAACTATTTGAGCCTATTCTAAATAAAAGTGGAAATTGTATTAAAACTTAGTTTTAGAAGTTGAAAGCGATTGAATATAGAAGTGATTCGTTGATTTTAACACTAAGAATAGACGTTTTCTGACTGAATTTACCAAAATCAAACAAAATTTTTCCCACTTTAAAATTAATTGTCTTAAAGATATTTGTGAGAATCTAGAGACTTCTTAATAAGAGATGTCATTAAATAAAGAATAGAACAGTATTGTCAAATATCGTAGCCTGCAACTACTATGTACGCAACAGATGCGGTGACCGTAAACAAAGCGCTTTATCACCCGGCCCAAACTAAGCCATTATTATTGAAGATCCCGCCTCGTCCTATTACATTTTACAACTCGATATGTTTAAATAGAATGTTCTCGAATAAACGTCAAATCACGTCATTGGAGGTAAGATTGTCTTAGTAATAATTGTTATGGTGTGACCCGGCCTCGCTTTCCTTTGGGTTTTCAGAAACTATTTGAGACTTTTCTAAATAAAAGTAGAATTTTTTAAACCCTTTTTTTAGAAGTTGGAATCGATTGAATATAGAAGTGATTCGTTGATTTTCACTCTAAGAATAGATGTTCGCTGACTTAATTCACCCCTCTTGATAAATAGGATCAATAAGAGAGGAATCAAACAAAATTTTTCCCACTTTAAAATTAATTGTGTCAAAGATATTTGTGAGAATCTAGAGACTTCTTAATAAGGGATGTCATTAAATAAAGAATAGAACAGTATTGTCAAATATCGTAGCCTGCAACTACTATGTACGCAACAGATGCGGTGACCGTAAACAAAGCGCTTTATCACCCGGCCCAAACTAAGTCATTATTATTGAAGATCCCGCCTCGTCCTATTACATTTTACAACTCGATATGTTTAAATAGAATGTTCTCGAATAAACGTCAAATCACGTCATTGGAGGTAGGATTGTCTTAGTAATAATTGTTATGGTGTGACCCGGCCTCGCTTCCCTTTGGGTTTTCAGAAACTATTTGAGACTTTTCTAAATAAAAGTAGAATTTTTTTAAACCCTTTTTTTAGAGGTTGGAATCGATTGAATATAGAAGTGATTCGTTGATTTTCACTCTAAGAATAGATGTTCGCTGACTTAATTCACCCCTCTTGATAAATAGGATCAATAAGAGAGGAATCAAACAAAATTTTTCCCACTTTAAAATTAATTGTGTCAAAGATATTTGTGAGAATCTAGAGACCTCTTAATAAGGGATGTCATTAAATAAAGGATAGAACAGTATTGTCAAATATCTTAGCTCGCAACTACTATGTACGCAACAGATGCGGTGACCGTAAACAAAGCACTTTATCACCCGGCCCAAACTAAGCCATTATTATTGAAGATCCCGCCTCGTCCTATCAATGTATTAAATTTTACAACTCGATATGTTCTAATAGAATTTTCTAGAATAAAGTCAAATTACGCCAGTGAAGGGTTCAGTCGTCTAAGGTCCGGTTCCTTTATACGACGGATCGTCATAGTATAACAGAACAAATCGTTTTCACTGACGAGCGGTTTTAAGCAACCAATCGAAACCACATTTTGGTTGTGACGTTAACGCCACGTTTATTATAGATAGAAAAAGAAAGAAAGAAAGAAAGAAAAAGACATTTATTCAGAAGTACAGGTGACACAGAAAGAAACAAATCAAAATATAAATAAAAAAAAGAAGATATATGTATAAAAATAAAAACACACTCACAAACTAATGCTATATTATAAAACAAAAAACTAATTAATTTGTGTCTCACAGTACCGCCGAATAGGATCTAGTTCAGCATAAGCCAGGCATAAGCCTGGCGCTGGTTTTCAACTAGATCCTTGTGACGCACGGATGTTAAAAAGGCGCAGAATGTGCAAAAATGTAATAAAATAAAATAAAATAGTATAATATACAATAAAATGAACGTAATATATATAATACAGATGTAATATAATACCAATATGTAAAATGAATAAGACAAAATAATAATATAATAAATACCCATGCCAATATTGAAGAATGAAAATAACAATAATAATAATT
>LQNK01001073.1:54466-71089 GCA_001586405.1 Phoebis sennae
TACATATATTAAACACACAGGCGACTGACTGGCTGATATAGTGATCTATCAACGCACAGCCCAAACCGCTGGACGGATCGGGCTGAAATTTGGCATGTATGTTGAATAGATAGGCATCGCTAAGAAAGGATTTTGAACAAATCCCATGGGATTGGGAAGAACATATATACACGGGTGAAACTGCGGCGCTCAGCTAGGCTTTTATAAACTTAACTCGCCTACTTCACACGTGTACGATCAATTTTGTTTCAAAACTTGTCCTGAAAATAAGGAATACAAAAAAAAATCTGATTCATGTCATTTTGATGTTCGTGAGACATCATTTCATTATGTAAAAGGAATATAATACGTTCTTTTAAATGACATTATAATATTTCTGCATTAAATATTCAAATTTATTGTCGCTGAATAATCTAAAATTCATTTATCTATAAATTTATCTTGCATTTAAATGCACAGTAATGCCACAATTTACAATTACATCAAATACGTCATTAATTAGCGACATTTAAAGCGAGTGCATCATTATAATTGAATAAAATTTATTTCATAGCACGTACCTACTTAATAGTACATTATTACGAAGTGTTTATAGTTTACATATGGATACATCGGGTTATAAAGCACACAGATGTCTAACCAATACTCGCCCATAGATACAAAAGGATGAAATGAAATGAGAAAAAAATAAAATAATGACATTTTTACTTACATAAATCTAAAAAACTGCGTTCATTTAAAAATAATCTATTTTTCATGATAGTGCCGCGTTAAACAGATTCCGTTTATTCAAGTAAAACAATTCTCACGTAATTTATTGTGCCATAAAGTAAGCTGTTAATTTGCACTTTCGTCCAGGAAAATAAATATTAAAACAAGGAAATGAAAGCGACTTCGCCCATATTTATTTCAACAAAGGAATGTTTAGCACGAAACGACGATAATGATTCGAGCAATTAACACCGCATGCCTACTATTTTAATATTTAAAGACTATTGTTATCATTAATACGACTATAATTTTATTTCACCATCAATCTTGACACTGACTTGACGCATCCGCATTCAAAACAGAGTATGGAAAAATATATAAAAGGTCCACGCAGAAATATTCATTAAAACAAAGAGTTATAAAGAAAACTTGTACGAAAGTATATGTTTCGAATACGCGGAAGATTTCCGTCACATTTTTAACAAAGAAAGTCAATTTAATTAAAGACATCCTTCAACTTTGACACTTATTTTGCATTGCGATTATCAAGAAATAACATTTTAGGTACGCTATAATTAATTGTCCAATATTTTTTATAGTTTATTTAGTTCCTAAAGTGAAATACAGTAAATAAATAGAATAAATTTTAGCCAGGTTTGAAGTACAAATTTGAATTAATTTATTCTGCATAAAACAGGTGTTATTTTAAGAATAGTTTCACATTGCCTTCATTTTACGGCATGCAAAATTTTGTATGACTTTATTTTATACTTTAACTCTTATATTAGTATAGGTAGTGCATGCTACAGCATGGATTGGTACATATTGGGGGATACTAGTACAATACCTGCCCGAATATTATCGGCCCCCTCAAAGGTTGGGAAAAATGCGTAATTCAAGACTATCTCGCTTTTTTTCAAGCTTATCATTATTTTTACTGTACAACAAATAAAATATACCATCCTCATAAGAAAACAGCACCCAAGAAGCTTCCGAGAACCGATATTGCAATACTGATGTCGCAACATCCTAGGGCCCGCAGGTAGTTCGAGCACCGCAGCGTCCTCTCACTCTTGGCTATAACAAAGACCGGGAGTCACCTAATTGAGTTTAATATTTTTAATATATTTCCATTCTTAAAATAAATTAATTCCTAAGTAAATTTTAATTCTGTTGCGCCTTTGCGAAAAGATCAATTTAATTCTAATGTCTTCCGCCAGTAACCTACCTAACATTATCCTTAAAAAATGCGATTCAAAGCATATGTAGGCTAAAATCCCACGATCATTAAAGAAGCGAAATATCAATTACATACTAGCTGTTCCGAGCGGCTCCCGTAACATAATGTTATATAACCTATGTTCATCAGGGATAATGTAGAACCCAATGGTAAAATAATTTTCAAATCGGCCCAGTAGTTTTTAAAAAAAAAAGAAATAAAAAGTCATTTATTCAGCAATACATATGAAAAAAAAATTAACAGAAACGACAAGCTCATTTTGAAACCATTGAAAATCCGCAACTTATGTTCTTTAGTTTTATATTCTGTTCTGTTATCTTCGTTTATCTCCTTTAAATTCAAGAAACTGGCCAAGTGAGAGTCAGACGAAGGGTTGCATGCCAGAATCCTTTTTTTTTAATGAAAAAAACATAATTCGTAAAAATTGCAGCTTTCTAGCTATGACGGTTTATGAGATACAACCAAGTGATAGACAGACATAGTAATAGGATCCCGTTTTACTTTTTATACATTTATTATTACAACCCTAAAAACAAATTCACATCCAAAAATTGCCAAACAAGGCATTTGATTATAAACATTTTGTAAAATATTGTACTACTAACAGTAATTGCGCCGAGTAATCCACTAATGACTATTAAATTAATTAATATTAACATGAAACTCATTTCCGCAAATTGTTATAAAGTAACTGTTTCTATTAAATCAAGCACGAATTAACGTTTTCAACTGCACTAGATACCAAATACATTATTCTCAAAACCGCGTACCACAAATGGACCGCTGATGATAAAAATTTAATTCGGATTAAGTTGTTCATACGTTTTATTGAATTGCAATGTGGTTGATTCGCTGTACTAAACTTTGAATATGAATTACTGTAGTGTTTAAAACAGATGTGGTAGACAAGTATAATTGATAGTTAACCTTGAAAAGCCCAACTGAGTAATCTATGAAAAAAAATAATCCTCTCCTACCTTTTTTTTCATATCCCAGCGCCGTTTTGAAAAATTTTATAGCCTATGATATTTACAGATTTCTAACGAATTTAACAACACCTCATACGTCAAAATCTGTCCAGCCGTTTAGACTGCAGGGCAAACAATGAAATAGACGTACAATACAATCGAAAAACATTACCCTCCTGTTGACAGTCGGGTAATAATAATATATTATTACAATGTTTGAGGTGAAAATGCAAATTGATTATCACCGATTATAATAATGGAGACAAGATTGTGTAGACATTGAATGATGCTTATTTCTGAATTCACCCTTGAATTACCTTTTGCACATAAGCAAATTTAATAAATAGATAACATGTTTTATTCACATTATAAGTATAGTTACATATTCTATATAGTCATAGTTCTCAAAATGTGCGTCGCGATGCCCTGGTGCGACGCAAAAGTATAGTCGCAAAAGTAAAGTATAGGGCATCGAGGACTTCATTCCTTCCCCTTCCTCCATTGATACAACCCGATTATTTGTCTCTTTAATCCTATTTTATTTATTTTATTAGGAATACACAACAGTTGACAATAACACAGTGTACAATACGATGCTCTTAAATATAAGGTGTTTGAGACGAATTGCCAACCTAAGCGTGCATACACGACCATTAAAATTATAGACGTTAACAAAATTACATCATATAATAATAAATTTAAATTAAATTAAAATTCCTTATACTTAGTTCGATAATTTCATGTTTCTAACAAACTCAAAATTAATTAAAATCATTACAACATTCGATAAAAAAAATAGTAAAATGAAATAAAATCAATCAATTATATATCAATCGTCATTTGAAATTAGAACTTATCCCGCTGACACGGCGTCTAAACATATAACTGAAAAATATTGGTATTTGTTCACATTTGTGCTGGTACCTTAAGACACTGCTACTTAAGGCCACTTAACAAACTTGTATCGTAAGCCTGCGTTCCCTTCAACATCACGATAAGGCAAGTAACAATAATATAATGAAATCATTTTTATGATAGAATTATAATAGGACCATTAATTTTAATACAAGGAGAATTTAAGATTTTAAATATGAATTAAATTACGGAGCTTTAAAGAGCTATAAAGCTACAAAAATCTTCATTCAAAATTTCTTGTGACTTATTTGATATTTTTCCTCGAATATTTACCGATAACAGGCTACTGACAGGAAGTTGCGTTGCGGCACAAAAATACAAAACCTTTCAAATAATACGCTTAATGATGGTCTTTGTCTTTAATACTGAATTTAATAAGGCATGTATTCATTACCTAACCTAATACAAAAAATTTAACAACATTTAATAAAATTACTATAGACCAATTTTGTGTGATTTCACGCTTGCACGATTAACAAACTTGTTGAAAATAAAATATCCAAGCCTATATCATTTTTAATTTGTGTACATATAAAATCTGTAATTGCTAGCACTATTCTCCATTGCCTTCTTTTTATAGACAAATTCCACTCATTATTCTATTTACAAAACATGCAATGCAATTTTGTACGAAGGTATATTTTTTGTTATTGTCTTCTGTTTCTATGTGTTGTGAATATCTTTTATACAATAAAGTGTTATAAATAAATAAATAAAATGCAATGTTTAAGCATGAACACACACAATCCCATTAACGATTTTTAATTCGAATTAGAAGAAGCTAGCAACAATAAGCCCAAAAACTTTTAAAACGTTTAAACATTTAAGCATGAAGAACACACATTATAAGGATAGTTATTTTATACTCGTATACTTGTTTCAATAGACGTCCACGAAATCAGTGGTAAAATCGGTAACTACCGGCACTACTACATTCGCCACCAGCTTTTCATATAAAAGGCTTAAAGTCGTAACACCCAAATTGATGTGAAAATTTTGATGTTTGAATGTTTGGTGTCAATCACGCCACAACTGCCTTGATTTTGATAAAATTTCGTACACAGATAGTTTGATTAGGTGATAGGATACTTTGTATATAAATTTTACGCGAGCAAAGCAGCGAAAAAAGGCTAGTTATCAAACATTGTAAAATAAAGCATTGCAGACGATCCAATATACAACAATCATTTCAAACAAGAAGAAGCTAGCTACAGCGTGGCTCAAAAAATCTAAAAACGTTAGCGCAATAAAAATCCATGAATGGCCATTCACGAAACCAGCGCAAGTGCTAAAATCGGTAACTACCGGCACTATTCTCCGTGATTCCCTATTGTCAACACTGCGACTGCATTCAGCGAATTTGTACAACTTCCGGACAAATTCGAGATTGCTGGCCATGTATCAAAATTCTAAAACCGCATAACAATGAGTTCAGCAAATCGAAATTTGTAAAGAAACCTTAAAAATTTTTGATTAGTTTAATGCCAAAAAGACTTGTAATTTGCCTTTGACTTTGACAGTCAATTTTTCGTCGTGATTAATTCAATTGGTCTCATGTCGTAAAATAGATCTGTCAACAATATTGTGTATATTGTTGTGTAATAAAAATGTGATTTTTTATAATTAATTATTAGTAAGCAAACTAAATATTTATTAATCTTAAAACACAGTTTTGCAAATGAATTATTCCCATTTTCTAAATATAATTTTAATTATTTGCCTCAATAAATTCTTGATTAGATAACGTTCATTATTTCTTGTTATATTTCACGTGTTAATAAATCTATAAATTTTAGAAACATAATCACTTTTATCCAATAAATTTGCAATTTGTAGTGATTATGATTTTATAACCATAATCATAATAGTTTCATCATAATAGTTTTATAACTACAAGGTCAGATAAATCAAAAATAAATTCGAATTTGTATCGATTTTTTTATTATTTTGTATATTAAGTAGGTTTTTCATTTACATATTTATAAGCAATTGGCAATTCTAAAAAACAGGCCTCCGGGCCCTCGCTCACTGTTGAAGATGTTATGCGACAGAATTACAAATACCTACGTTACTGTTAAATCCAAAGGCACAAAACGAAGGAACGAAAACATTTATAAAATCTTCTACAGACGTATTTGAAAGTCGATAAAGCATCCATCAAACTTGCAAATATTACCTGTTTGTTGCAAACCTGTCAACTGAATAACATTATCAATACTCACTGAATATTAACTATACCTATATCCTCAATTTACAACTCGCTTCATAATACTTTTCTAAGCATGGTACTAATTCACAAATCTGGTTCGCGTTGGAACGTGTACGTACTGTAGTAATAATAATAATAATTAACTCCAATTTTACCATCTACATTTAAATCATTTTTTTCGTTATTTAAAAACAAGTATACATAGATAGGAAATACACACGTTTTTATGTGGTTAATTATAGCCATATAAATATATGTTTACAAATTAATATGTAGCTTCGTTTAGAATATTACTTAATTAACATGTCAGCATATATTCCTATCCAAAAATTATAAAAACGCACTTGAAGGTTGTTTCAATATCGTAATTTGTTATATTGAAAATACTTAATAAAATACTTTATTCAAAAATTATTTTATTAAATATTTTGTACATGCAATGTACACTTCAAAAGAGATAATAAATTATATACATATTTTCATTAATGTATTTTCTCTTATTAATGTAGTTTCTAAACACGCGCCTCAAACATGACTTAGATAAAATATTAAACACAAAATAATTTTTGAAATATATACATAAATGTATGGATCAAACAAATAAAAATTACTTGATAATGACATATGTCTACCAGGATTGATAATATGAAATACAATAATAACACAATAACAATACATAAATTACAAAGTAACACGATATAAATCTTAACGATTAAAGAATAATATATATTATGCACAATTCTTCATAATCATGCAATTCTAATTCTAAGATCTTTAAATAAGATATAACAATTTATGATAACAAAACTATATTTTAATTGTATGTTTCAATTGAAATTGTAATGATTTAATGCTTTTATAAATAACATAAATAGTGTAAAATTTATTTTATTTATAAATAAAATCTCGGAATTTATCTAATATAATTAATACAATCATATAAATAATTGCTAAAAACTATTTTTTTATAATATATACCTAAGTATGAATGATGAATCATAGTTTGATAAGTAATTTTTAAACAGGAAACTTTTTGAACGCAGAATTTCTAGTTTTCCATATGATGTCATATTACTTGTAAGATACATTCTAATATCGGTCCCTATTTGCATATTTTTTGCTGCAGAGCAAGCATAGAAGTATGTGGGTCACCTTATGTTCATGATAAAGTTATATGATAGTAATCAACATCAACCACGAACACCTGTAACTCCTCTTCCGACCTTTGAAGGACATATAGGATCAACTCTTGTATAAAGTGTGTTGAAGTTACCGAACAATATAACAAGTGGTTCCAATTTTTGAGTCCGTGTTTTACGTAAAACATTTATGGAATAATTACTATGTAATTGTTTAATTGACATCGCTTTGTTTACGACAATTACACGTTGATGGCCAAAGAAACAAAGCACGGTTTTTTTAATGATACAGGAAGTAGGAAATCCAAATTAAATAAATAATAACAAAGGAAACTCCTCTTCTTCCTTCAAGCGGCAAGGCATCTGCGAAACTTTGATGTTGTTCATGGGCTGCGGTGAGTCACTTAACATCAGGTGAACCGCATGCTCAGCTTGCCTGCTGTAACCTAAAATAACTCGAATCGAATCGAAGGTATTTGTTAATAATTTATGTGAGTAACATTTTTATCCACACAACACGCTGAGAACTTCAGTATAACAAAAAAATGTTAATATCCTTATAGAACTATCAATATCCTTGTAATAATATCCTAGATCTATCAATGTATTTGTGATGTTAGATAACCTTAGCCTATATGGTTCATAAATTCAGTAGGATTATATCACTATCCATCTGATTTATCTAATGCTTAATATTTAAACAAACTAACTCTACCGCCTTAAGCTGCCATTTTTACTTTTATAAAATTAAAGGAGTTTCGAAGATCACAATCACACTGAACAATGCTGATAAATAAGCCTTTTCTATCAAATAAATCTAGATAAGCCCTTGATGAATTAAGAAGGCTCCTAAGAAATTCCTTAGCACTATACTTAGTATACAATCTTGCAAAAGCATTCAATATTATTCAATTCCGATCCCGATTGATAGGATTAGGACGAGACAAGGTTTTTGATCTAAATTCAAAGTAAATAATGAGATCAAAGATTTACATTGAGACGCACATCAAGTTGAAGTCTTTGTTAAGAGGGATCTTTTATCCAGTTATAAATAATATACGGCTTAGGTTGACGACGGCAATAAATTCAATAGATTTTTTCTGCTGTAAACTTACGATTGAATACAATGGAAATAAAAGTATTACATCGGAAAAAGAATCTTGTTTATTTCAAACCTTCTATTGGAAAATTGCATTTAGTTAAAAGGTTTGATTTTTTGTTTGTTTGTGAGTTTGTTTGAATGTACCGATTTCAATACTGAAAAATTTGATTTCAGTATTGAAATACTACTGCTACTGATGATTTGAACGTTGTTGAACATAGGCAAAAATATTAAGCGATGGAAGCGAAGCCGCGTGGAACAACAACAATATAAAAGCATAGCATACATTTAAATGAATAGTTCTTTTTTAAAAGAGAACGAATTTTCAGTTTATTTGCAAGAACTTCTATTGAGTAATTTTAATTATTTATCTACATCTTTATCCGTTTCAGTAAAACCATATCTTCTTGAAAATGTATGTACTCGTCATTTTAAAGTAGTAGCAATTTTAGTCTCCAATTAATATTGAAATTCAATAATTTTCATTCCTTGACTGAAATAGAACTGAATTGATAATAACAGATAAGTAAATAATTTCACGTTATTAAAGTCTATATTTTGCATAAAACGCGATGGTACGGCAAATTATATTCTTGAATGGCATGACCATAATATTCATTTATTATTTTATTATTATTACAAACCTTCTATTTAATGAGAAAGAAGGTTTAAAAAAATAGGTTTTAAAGGTACTCGTGAAATATTCAAAAAAATATCGCGACTTATGAGGGATATACTCGTATCTTACTAATCATACTAACCTTTAAACGCATTCAAATTTTCTCAAATGCTTGCTTTTTATGGATAAAAACGTTTATCCACACAATAGGTCGACCGCAGAATTGATCACTTGCTAACAAGTTTTACACGTTCGGGGCATTTAAGCCAGTTCAATTAGAATTAAATATTTAAAATGCTAAAGTATTGAATTAAAGGATTTTTTACACTATTTCCACTATTATTAGTAAACTTTAATTAATTGCAACCGGTTTCGAAAATCAGGTAGTCGTTCAAAACCTGTGTAATTAATTAAGGGAAACTAATAAATAAGAAAAGTCTATAATTTAATACTTAAAATGCCTTTTCATCAATAAGTCGCAATTTAATTCAATCTATCAAGTATTTTAATCGTATAGTTTTATCTTAGTGACAGTAGTACAAAAAATTATCATCAAACATTCATAGTTCCAAAAGTTGACAAAAAACCAGCACGACTTTGAGTTTAAAGTACCTATTTGGTACTATTTTGAGTTTCGACAGTATTCACAACCCAATGTAGAACTGTAAAGAATCGCTCGCAATGCTCGCACCTCGTTAGGTATGGAAAAAATAATAAAACGTTGCTTTGCGCCAGTCACGGTACCGCAAAACGAAACATGAATATATTTGTACTAGATGAAATTCGGCTTACCTTACCCTTTCCTTATATGAAAGATTTCAACCCACGCTAGGTATACCTGTATCGTAGGTGCTTTTAAAGTTGATCTCATTATTAACGCCTCGGGCTTTTAATGTTTAATCAATGTTTTTTAATACTTTAATTCATTTCGAGAAAAAAAGAATAGCTTTGAATATTTACATTCGTTGTCATGCAAATTTTGTATTTATCTGTAAATTGCTCTTCCCTTTTCGAAATTTCCATGATAAAAGGTTTCTGCCAATGTCGAGTATTTTGTGTCGGATTGTCACTTTGAAGTTTAAAATCAAATAAAGAACAGTTAATATCCTGCATTTTGCTTTGACGAAGCGTTACGAGTTACGACATATTATTTCAAATGGCTTCTCTGCATTGAATCTTATAATAATGGAGGACTCAATTAAAACTTATAACTTGTAATTATCTCTTCTTTGTTCCTTCTATATTTTCCATGAATATTTAAATGTGGAATTATGTGTAATAAGTAAATTTCAATTATGAAATGTTTTCATGTACTTGTATATTCATAGAATGTCGATTTTTCATAATATTGATAATATGGATTTACAATTAAATAGGTAATAAAACCAACACCTAGTGAAAGGTGACCTGGGATTTTAAAAATCAATAAGGAAAAATCCCGGTCGGTTTTTCCCTCAAAATATAATCTGGGTTTATTCAAAGCAAGTGTAAATAGGCATTTATTAAATGAGCATGCTCCACCTGAGACCGCGTTCCCACTTACCATCGCAAGAATCACCAATACCATCGGTGAAGAGACGGTCAAATGCTTATTTAATCTTATATAAAAAAAGAATTACTTTTTTATACTTCGCTTGCCCTTAACGCTGATGAAAGTCATGACGCTGAGAGGTCATAATAATGAAGTTGGGCTTATAATAAAGTATTAGAATGATCTAGAACACATAATTCCCCGTGACACGCCACTAGTATCGCTATGCAATTTGGCAGTTTGTCGGTGCAAAGGAATACGGCATATCCGAGCGCAGGGATCCGTATCCGTATTCCCGGCGTATCCGCGAAACGAATAAATTCCTTCCCAACGACAAGTTTCCGTTTGTTATATTGTTTCAAATCAAATTTCGGGGAAATTGATATGATATCCATTTATCCAATGTATCTGATATTTCTTACCTCTGAATTTTAAGTTCTGTATCAAGATCGGAACATATTTATATTTATCTCACAGTCTGCGTATCTATTTATTATGCATAAATGATCTCTTTAAATTGAGAAGTTTGAATTTACATTATAATATTTAGGCACTAGACTATAAATAATGTTCAAATCATTGATTTTTCTTATTAAAAATGTAATACAAAATAAAGTTGAATACATAACCTTTCTTTAAAGAAAAATGGAATATTGTGGAATTGAAAGTATAAAAATGTGTTTTTCTTTTAATAAAGTAACATGCAATCCCATCAAGAAGTATCAAAGTAAAAAAGTATATTGAATATATAAAGTATAAAAAACACAAAAGCATTGGCTTTTCGTGTTAAGAACGTTATGAAAATTAAAAAATATAAAAGGTTATGGGGTGAACTTCCGCAAAATTAATTCCTCGGAAATTTTTACGGAATCGGAATCGACCCCATATTTTAAAAGTTCGTACGTTTTATTAAATTTAATTGAATTCATACTGATGCAATTTTACTTATCCTTTGTCAGCATAATTAAATTTAAATGTAGCTTTTGTCATTTATCCGCCTTGGTGCAATTTTGCAAACTTTCGTTTTCGACTCTTCGAGACCATTGCCCTCTCATTCAAGAAACGTGAAGAAAAGGAAAACTGAATACAATTCGCAACGAGAGTGACAAGGATAAATGAAGGCTATTTATGAATCATTGTTTTGTTGACATTTCATGCGTTTCTCTTTTCGTGGTTTTCTAGACATAAAAAGTATCTATCTACATAGATACTTTCTATGTCTACTGTCTGTCTATATACGTAATATATAATATTGGCTCTGTAATATTTTTCTTACTGAACGCAAACATACATAAAGTAATAAACCTTAATTGGCTATAATATGTCTATTCGTTGGCTCAAACATACTATGAATTAATAAGCGTACTTTCTTTTAGCAGTAACAATACAAGAAAAAATCATAGCATTGCAGGATTTTTGACCTCGGAAATATTGTTTGGATACTAATACTCATAGATTTGTCATTGTCATTGTTAATATAATAATATCATTCGCAAAAGGTTGCTCACAGTTCCTATTTTTTTGTATTAACTAACTGGTCTTACTTGTTATACAAAACATGTATTTTACGACCCATTAATTATTTTTTTATATCATAATGATTTTATATTCATTCATTAATATTATAGTTTATGCAATCTATGTCAAAAACACGTTTTTGTAAAGCCATGATGACATGGTTTAAATTTATTCCATCATAAGCAGGTCATCTTCGTCTTAGCACAAAATAAAATAAATCACGAAATAAAAAAAATATTTCGTGATGTAAATGTGAATTTAGTAAAAATGGAACATGTACCAAATATGGAATAAGGTCTCAAATTATGAAACCATAATTAAACATGGAGCATTAAGCCTGGAATAAAAAAAAAATAAAAAGCACAAGTGAATTCTGTATTTAATCGTAAATTAACCATAAAATAGCCCATATGACCCGTCTGTAAATCATATTTTAGTACAAAATCAAACGACTGTCGGACCTGACCGTACTTACACACTTTTATGAGGACAAAGACAGATAAGCATTTAGGATTTTAGAGGGTTTAAATTTCGCAAATTCTAGAAACGTATAGGGAAGATTGATTTGTGTTTTTATAAGTCCCTGGAGAGACATCAGTTATTAGACAGACAATAAATGACAGACTTTCGTTTAGAAATTTCTAAACGCCCCCCATCAATTTTCGAATTTTAAAATTTGGAATATGATCGCAATACTTTGTAGTGATTAATCTATTTATTTTAGTGTGCGTTTGCACACATGGTAATGTTTGTGTAACTATAAAACTTCACTCAAGCGTAAGCTTGCATACATATACTGTCAACGATTGGGAAGAATAGTAAGGCACGTGTTCATGGATGAATTTATCTATATACCGAAATAACTCCATATATACCACAGAACTGCCATTTTGATAATTTGTTATACTATTCAGAATGACTGTAAACTTTAAACTGGGTTTTTACATAGCTCAGAGTAATGAGAAAAAAATATTAAAGATTCGAAAAATATCAGAATAAGATCAGAAAAAATAATATTTACCATTGAGATTATCCAATTTCTCCGTATTGTTCTAGAACGCCTACAGGACTTATCAATCATAATCGTTCACATTCAATAAAACAATTATTTACACAATATCTATAAGAAATACATCGGAATTATATCTACCAATAAAAGTTCAACAAAATTTATTCCTCTCAAATTTGAGCGTTTAAAATGAACGAATGTATGTTTGGTTTATTGAACTTCATTTAACATAAAAAATACTAAGAATATTTTTTATCAATTTGTATATCATAGATAATTATTTTATTACACGCTATTCGATTTTGAATAAAAAAGCTATAAACACCAATTTATCTAAAACTCGAAATACCGTTTTTACGGGAAATATGTATACAAAAATTTAATAAAAAATTTAACAAAAAATTTAACAAAAAATTTTAATCGATAAATTATATACAAATATAATACAAACAAAATTTTCCGACGTTAAATTATTAAGGCGAGAAGGTCAGTGTCACCACGTGGACTCTACCCTACCTGTACTTTTGAGGTCATATCAAGCCATTGACCGTGGATAAAAAATTGTTTCAAAAAAACGTGATGAAATACTTTTTATCATATTAATTTATTGTTTACATATTTTTGTACTATTATTAGAAATTTAAGTTAAAACAATGCTTATTAGCTAACTAAGCTAGATTGCAATTAAAATTATGAATCCATCCAGGCGGATTCGGCATAGGAAGAAAAAAAATTGTGTCGATTCATTCAATTATGATAAATCCTCCTTTAACTAATGCATTTCCGATATCGGTCATGGTGGCCTATCTCAACAAAAATCAGCCAAGTACGCAGAGATATTATAGTGCACAAGTATGTGCGCAAACACAGGTGCACTCTATATTCTTTCTCTCTTAAGGGAGGTGTTCTTAGGGCTGCTATTGAGACATTTTGTTAGAAAAATCTCAATAATATCAATCTAATGAAGGTAGTAATGAACCAGAATGACATATAAGTAATTTTCAGTTTTAAGCATCACTGGAATATATGGGCATTATCTATTTAACTCTTGTCTCTCTTCCTACTTCCATAGATTCAGGTACGAGCTCAAGCTATCATGTCTAGCTATGGCCCGCGGTTTCTCCTGCGTTATAACAAATATCCTATGTACTTACAAAATTTCATCCAAATCGGTTCAATGGTTAAGGCGTTAAAAACTAGTTACTTTCACATTTAAAATGTTAAGAGTACGGATAAAGATGTAAGTAATAGTATTTATGTACGGATATTGATGAAATTTTTGTATAAAGATAGATTAGTTGTTTCCGTATGCAATATTATTGATCTATAGATTTCAAATATAACGCGATCGAAGCCGCGGACACGAACTAATTATAAATTAATTAAAAAGAACTGAGGCATTCAATAACTTATTACACTGACAGATTTATGATAATGCGAATTACAATTACAGCTTCTAAGAAGAAATACTAACTCTTGGAGATAAATCAACTGGTATTATTGTTAGTGGTAATAATTTATTTCATATAAAATTGTAAAAATAAATTTCTGCTTCATGAAACATTAATGAAAATAAAGTCCTTTTTATCGTAAGAACTTTTGCCTGCAGTCTCTTGTTCGTTTAATTATTTTTTACAATGGAGGACGTGGTTCTCAATACGACCGTTTTTTATGATATTGCAGTATACCTCCGGCATTTATTGAACGATTTGGACCTTTCTTAATTATTTTCAATTTTACAAGATTTTGCACCGACTTTGTATTTCAACAAAAATAATGTGATTTTTGTTGATGCGATTTCAACAGAAACAAATAAAATAAAGGTTATTGTCTACTTTTTAGTGTGAGGAAGTCGGTTCTATTTTTTGGCAAAAAGTTATTTCGAGCCTTCTTGTTTTGCTTTAATATTTTTACCGTTACATTATCCTCTTTCCCCATATTAAATATTATTTTCTGTAATAAATTAATATTATTATGGTGAGACGTTTTTTGCATAATAAATCAATATTTCCATTGTAAATGTCGCATTGTAACGGTGAAAGAATTTTTGAAATCAGTCAAGTGGCTTTTGCATTGATTTATTACAAACAAACCCGCGGTTCCACGGTTTTATCGCGAATAAAATTAAAATTCCGGGATAAAAGTCATTATTCTGGAACCTCACATATATTTATATTAAGTTTTATTTAAATCCGTCCAGTAGGTTTTCGTGAAAGAGTAACAAACATACATCGATCCATACTCTCAAACTTTCGCGTTTACAGTATTAGTAGGTATATTTTATATTTTTATGTATATATATATATTTTTCTTTAATTCTTTTATTTTTCAAATGGATAATATTTTTGACCTAAATCGGTGGGAGGGTACCGAAGATATGTAATAGGAGCGTTTTATATGAATATGGCCGAGTGTTGATCTATACATTACAATTTACAACGCGAGGTGTAGCTCGGGGCGAGCTACTAGTAGAACACAGTTTACACCAAAAACGTGTACTATAAAAGTGAGAGGTCTAACAAAAATTCCTCTGTAGTATGGTCAGTGTCCCTGGTCCAGATCAACTTTACGTTAAAAAACGGCCAAGAGTGACTCGGCCTAAACAATGTCAAGGTTATTGCGGTGTAATGAACCGGCAAAGTCAAATTTATTTTAACCAAGATCTGGTTATATTAAATAAAACACTTCTTACAGAATTCTAAACGCGGCTTATTATACACTAGCTGCGCCTCAGGGCTTCGCTCCCGTCTGAATATCGGGATGATATATAGCCTATAGCCTTCCTCGATAAATGGGCTATCTAACACTAAATTTTTTTCGAATCGGACCAGTAGTTCCTGAGATTAACGCGTTCAAAGAAACAAACTCTTCAGCTTTATAATATTCGTATAGATTATTGTAAATTATTAATTACACGACGTTTCGAAACAGCGAGCATGGTCACGGGTGACCACGTGTAAAGTATTCTTTAATAAGACGTAGTTTCGAAACGTCGGGTTATTAATAAAAATAATGCATAATAAACCGCGTTTAAAACCCTTTAAAAGTATTTTATTTAATGGTCCGCGGCTTCGCTCCCGTAGCATAATGTTATATATATATTATAGCCTATAAAAAACAGCTTATGATACTCGTGGATAATGTAGCTTTTTAATGGCGAAAGAGTTATAATTATATACATTACAACCAAACAAACAAAGAAATATCTTCCTCTTTATTATATTAGTGTAGATGGAAGGTACTCGCGTTAAAACAAACGCAAGAAGATCTGGTCATCCACTCTTTTACCTCGATAATGTATAAAATGCAAACAATGTTTTATTTTATTATATTTGAGAAAGCAACAGCTATAAAAATCTGTATAAGGAGCAATATTTAGCAAAAACTAAATACTAAGAGCCAATTAAATTCTTTCTGCAATTATAATGTTTCTAATATGTGTTATGTATGCATTATCACGTTGTTGCGATTTTCGTTATCCTGTAAGCCAAATCGTAATATTTCAAAGTTTGTATTCTTAACGATCATACATTATATTTAGGTTTACATTTATTTTTATAGCAATTTTATAAATATAATAATTAGTCATTAATTACAAGATTCAATACAAAGTAGCAAATTACATATCAAATAAATTCAAAACGATTGCTGTAATGTGATTA
>LQNK01001073.1:73208-88023 GCA_001586405.1 Phoebis sennae
ACAGATTATATACAGATATAGATTAGTTGTTTCCGTATGCAATATTATTGATCAATAGATTTCAAATATAACGCGATGGAAGCCGCGGACACGAACTAATTATAAATTAAATAAAAAGAACTGAGGCATTCAATAACTTATTACACTGACAGATTTATGATAATGCGAATTACAATTACAGCTTCTAAGAAGAAATATTAACTCTTGGAGATAAATCAACTGGTATTATTGTTAGTGGTAATAATTTATTTCATATAAAATTGTAAAAATAAATTTCTGCTCCATGAAACATTAATGAAAAGTCCTTTTTATCATATTTTTTTTAACTTTTGCCTTCAGGAACGAACAAGAGTCGTTTAATTATTTTTTTACTATGGAGGAGGTTCTCAATTCGACCGTTTTTTTGTGTATGTTACCGCATACCTCCGGCATTTATTGACCAATTTGGACCTTTTTTAACTATGTTCAATTAACCAAGATATTTTGTTGATGTGATTTCAACAAAAACAAATAAAATAAAGGTTATTATCTACTTTTTAGTGTGAGGAAGTCGCTTTTATCTTGTTGGCAAAAGGTTATTATCGAGCATTCTTGTTTTGCTTTAATATTGTTACCGTTACATTATCCTCTTTATCCATATAAAATATTATTTTTTAAAGGTGAGACGTTTTTTTGCATAATAAATCAATATTTCCATTGTAAATGTCGCATTGACACGGTGAAAGAATTTTTGAAATCAGTCAAGTAGCTTTTGCATTGATTTATTATAAATAAACCCACGTCGCGGTTCCAGAGTTTTATAGCGGATAAAATTAAAATAATAAAATTAAAATTCCGGGATAAAAGTTATATTCTGGAACCTCACATATATTTATATTAAGTTTCATTTAAATCCGTCCAGTAGGTTTTCGTGAAAGAGTAACAAACATACATCCATCCATACTCTCAAACTTCCGCGTTTACAGTATTAGTAGGTATAGGTATTTTTCTTTAATTCTTTTAAATTTCAAATAATATTTTGACCTAAATCGGTGGGAGGGTACCGAAGATATGTTATAGGAGAGTTTTATATGAATATAGCCGAGTGTTGTATTAAATGAAAGGTCTTGATTTATACATTACAATTTACAACGCGAGGTGTAGCTCGGGGTGAGCTACTAGTAGAACACAGTTTACACCAAAAACGTGTACTATAAAAGTGAGAGGTCTAACAAAAATTCCTCTGTAGTATGGTCCTGGTCCAGATCAACTTTACGTTAAAAAACGGCCAAGAGTGACTCGGACTAAACAAGGTCAAGGTTATTGCGGTGTAATGAACCGGCAAAGTCAAATTTATTTTAACCAAGATATAGTCATATTAAATAAAATGCATACATTATACATTATTTTAAATTATTATTACCACGACGTTTCGAGCGTGGTCACGGGTAACCACGTGTAAAGAATTATTTAATAAGAACGAAACGTCGGGTTATTAATAAAAATAATGTATAATAAACTGCGTTTAAAGTCCTTTAAAAGTATTTTATTTAATAGTCCCCGCGGCTTCGCTCCCGTAGCATAATGTTATATATATTTTAGCCTATAAAAAATAGCTTATGTTACTCGTAGATAATGTAGCTTCCGAATGGTGAAAGAATTATAATCGGTCCAGTAGTTTTTGAGCCTATTCATTAAAACCAAAGAAACAAACAAAGGTTTCCTTCTTTATAATATTAGTGTAGATCAGTGATTCCCAAAGTGGTCTATATCGCCCCTTAGGGGTCTATGACAACCTGCAAGGGGTCTACGTCAGTGAAAAAAAATTTGGGGGTCCATGCTTTGAGGTTTTAACACTAAACTTCACTACAGTTAGAAATTTACAATTAGACCCAACACGAAAAAACATGGTAAGGGGTCTGCGACACATAAAAGTTTGGGAAACTCTGGTGTAGATGGAAAGTACTCGCGTTAAAACAAATACAGGAAGATCTGGTCCACTCTTTTACCTCGATAATGTATAAACTGCACACAATGTTTCTAATATGTGTTATGTATGCCTTTTATGGTCGTTTTCAATATTCTATCTATCCCTTGTTTTGCTTACTAAAGTCTGACAAATCTATCTATTTGCACTTATTATGATTTCAATATCCTATCGACGGATAGTTTTTGCTATGACTTTTGTCTATCTAACGTCATATAATCTGACATAACAATCTATCGACCGTAAAACGTTGTTGCGGTTTTCGTTATCCTGTAACGGCTGTTTTCAACATTCTATCTATCCCTTGTTTTGCTTACTAAAGTCAGGCAAATCGATCTATTTGCACTTACTTTGATTTCAATATGCTGTCGACGGATAGCTTTTGTTATGACTTTTGACAATCAAATGTCATTTAATATGAGATTACAATCTATCCATAATCTTTGATACATTATTGAAAATGGCCGTAAAACAAATCGTAATATTTCAAATTTGTATTCTTAACAATCATACTTATTTTAGCTTTACGTTTATTTTTATATCAATTTTATAAATATACTGACCTATTAAGTGGAATTCGAGAGTAATGTCATTAATTACAAGTTTCATGACTATTGCTGTAATTTTATTAGATCCTTATTATTATAAGGGACACGACGGAATCTCATTAATTAATGCTGTATACTAACGACCCACCCCGGCTTCGCTTGCAATACTGATACTAATTACTACACTACAGAAAAGCTGTGAACGTTGTATATAAAAATTTGTATATTATTTTGATAAATATCGTAAGGTTCAGCCTACGTTTGAAATGTAAGCGGAAAAATTGATAATTAACGATATCACATTTGAAACCTCAAAAATTATTTATAGTATTTCTCCTCTATTTAATGGATGTTATCATACACATATCTTCTTGAATCAGTCTATCTATTAAAAAATACCGCATCAGAATCCGTTCCCTAATTTTAAAGATTTAAGCATACAAATGGACATTGGGACAGAAAAAGCGACTTTGTTTTATACTATGTAGTGATTTCAACTCCAAACATTCAATAGTTAATTAAGACAGGACTCTTTTTGTTTCGTAATTTTAATTCATGCTGGTCATGCTAATTGCAATTAAAAGAGTTTGAAGTTCAATTTATTGTTTCAAATTTAGTGTAAAATAATGCGATGTTGTCGCTTTTCCCTGATAATAATGACTATAATTGGACTCCAGAAATTTAATTAATTTTGCCATACTATTGTTCTAAAAAAACATTTATTCATTTCTTTATCAAAAAGCTCAATTGTATTTTTATTTATTGGTAATTAGCTGAGCTTTGCGGCTTCACCCGTAGAGCATTTTCACGATAAAAACTATTCTATATCATTCCTGGGGTTCAAGAATTCAAAGAATCTCTGTACAAAATTTCATCTAAATACTGTTATTTCGGAGCTTATTCAATACAATCAAATCTTTCCTCTTTATAATTAGTATGACAAGGAGATATTGTGTTTTCTTTAAAGAGATTCCGTCGTACACACCTTGTATATTTTAAAAATAATACTTTCTGTTTATGCGCCCTATATGCCCTTAATTCTCCGACACTAAATCAACGACCTTTACCAACTCAAACAGTTCCCATATTAAAACACACATAACCTTCGCATTAATTACAATATTTACCTTCAAACCGTAACTCTAACCGTTAAGCTAGAACCATCGAAATCGAGACAATCGTAAATGAGAGTAAATCCAAGTCAATAACCTTGAACCTTTTTGATCCTCGTCTTTAATGAGACATTGTCGGAAGACGTGACGTCGAAACGACAATATTATATTTTCCTTTCTTCCGTTCGACAAAGACATTTTTTGTTAACACCGAGCTTCGACGGATATCGAAGTGTTAAATTTCATGGCGATATTGAATTTGCCTTTTGTGGTATTAATAACGCTCGATGGCGCGTCGACTACAGTGTGACATGGCCTTGCTTACTTTGGCTTGGGCTTCAACACGAGCTTTCACAGTTTATAAAGAAATACGCATGTTTATATCCCATAAATATAGCCCAATAGAAACCAAACTTTAAGTATATACAATAGTGTAGTAAAAGATAACTAGTATAATAGTATAAAGTGCAGAACTCAAAAATATTCATTATTTATCAAAACAACGCATTGTTTGAGTTACGTGATTGAAAATAATGTACTTCTATCGCTTTGAGAATATACTTACAGTATTCACAGATAAGAATCAGTAATTATAAGGATTACGCATTACGATTATTATAACTAACATAAAGTTACGAACTGTGAAGGTAATATTTACGTTATTTGTACACAAGACAGTAACAGTTTCCTGATCATGCTTATCCATAAGTTCTTCATAAATACGTTATTCAGAACCATCGCCCTTTGATAAGAAACAAGGAAAACGGTTGAACATTATCCAAATTTATCGTTATAGGAGGCGCCTGCCACCGGCCTTAATGAAAATTAGTTTTGCAATTTGTTTTAGATTAGACATATCAAAACGTGTTGGAATCTACCAATTAAGGTTAAATTCTTTCTAGAACCATATTCTTAATTTCAACAAGGTATGCGTAATTGTAGGTTAATTGTTTATTTTAAACATTTTGCATTGATAAAAACTTTTCATTTAAGCCGAGTTTTAAAAGCATTTATGCTTATTAGTGGATGATTTATAATAGTGGTTTCGGGCATCGGTCGTGCTACAAATTGGTCATAAATTTTAAGTACCAGTGATCTTAACGATAAGGTAATTTTTACTCATTTATTGACAATCTTATACCTATGAATACTGATTTGAAACGGCGTCAAAGATGAATTTTAATTTATAAGAAAATGTACACGGTAACTGATAAATTATAGCAGATCCTGAAATACTTAAGCTCCAATTTGCGGTTTGGGTGTTTAAAGACGAAATAGTAAAAATATCTTTAAGAGTAATCTTCAAAAATGTTGTGTTAACATCGACCCTTTACTACATGTGATCTGATTTGAAGAATACGAAACATCAACATCGATATGATCCAAAATCGATATTAGTTAATTCATAGAACCCAGTATCTTGCGGATTGGTTTAACATTCCGAAACTTACTTCAGAAAATATCCAGCTTCAAGCAGACCGACTTGTAAATATTACATGAGTTGTTATTAACTCGAATCTATGCATGCTAGATAGGCTTATTGGTTATTCAGTGAGACCATATTACTGGTATCATACATGCATAAAGTCGCTTTGCCTGTATTAGATGTACAAATGAATTCTATGATTTACACAAAATAAATGTGCTTACCTTGATTAAATATGAAAGGGACCTTGCGTTTATACTCCTTTTATTAAAACTAATTGTATCATAATAGTAAATTCGTAATAAAATGCAGACAAAATCTAGTATCCTACTAATACTATAAATGAGAAAGTTTGTGTAGGATGTATGTTTATTACTCTTTTACGCCAAAACTACTGAACTGATTTTGATGGAACTTGGTATACATATAGATAAGGGATCAGAATAACATATAGGCGTCTTTTAATCCGGGATTTGCCACGGGATCAGAAGTTACGCGGGCGAAACCGCGGAGCGCGACTAGTAAGTTAATATCGTTGCTATAAAACATACAATTCTCTAAAGAGTAACTTTATAACTCGCACAGAAATCCAATAAGTCCCTACAAATGTAGCAATACATAACAGAAACTTCTTTCCACCAAATGTTGAAAGAAAGTGCAAAACGCCAGAACTGGAAATCACAGTAATTTGTTAGGCGAAGTCCGCGAAACGCCAATTTCCTTTCGATATTTGTAATATCGAAAGCGTCTTACTTACAAGTTTCGAAAAAACAATGTTATTCTCTTGATTTTGTTCAAGCGATTGATCTCCTTTGTGATTTCTTCCTTCAATCGACAACGATATTATTTAGATTACAAAAGTCGGAATGTAGAATGAGACAGCATTTTACATTTGCAGGAAAATAAGCTTAAAAAGGCATCTAAGATTTAAGGTATAAGGTATCATAAGGAAGGAAGGATGGGAATATAACAATATTTCATATTAAGAATCTTTATCACATTAAAATAATATTTTTAATGCCGCACTGGCTTATTATTTGTTTCAACATAATATGTAAACATAAACACACAAGTAATATACTAAAGTAATTTCAACAATATGATACAGCTTAAAACTTCATTACAATAATAATTAAAGTTCGCACCAAGTGTTCTGTTCTAACACGTAATTCATAAACCAGGATGAGTAGCCAAAAGCAAAGAAGGAATACAAGAGTCAAACTTCAAATTCGGAACCAATATCCTTGTAGTCAGTTCCGAAAAGCGCTTCAGTACAAAATCACTATGCACCAAGTTACGTTGCTCTCGATTTACTGTTTCAGTCCAGTTAATGTCTTATTTACTAAAGTATAGAACTTAATTTACCTTGCAGCTGTTACGTTGTGAGCTGAACTAGTTTCGAAATACCTAAGTATCAGGCAGGATAGTTCAGGAGAAAAGTAGGAACGTGCCGATTTGGCTTTTGTGTTAATAAGATGGCGGAGACATAGACCGCAAGAGATATCTGGTATCTGTCCCGAGAGCCGCTAGATCGTAGTCAGATAATTAGACCTTTCGCCATATTTGGGGCTGTATTTACTTTTCCCTTCAAACATTTCGGTTATCTTTTGGAGCTTTTTATTGAACAAAGAAAAAACTTTTGTTTCAGAATATTTAGGACGCTATCTACATAAAGAGTGAGAAATTTATAAGAATGCATTAGATATTTCGGAGATCGTATTTTGTCTAACTTTAAAAAAAAATAAACAATATCAAGTGTCGAGTACATACAAGAATCTTAAGAGACGAGAGAAGTATGAGTCTATAATTAATATCAAAGATTTTATAAGGATGTCCAGCGATAAATTTTAACAGAAACCTATCCGCTTGTTACCTTCTTCCATCAGAACATCAATACTACAGCGATCTTTGAAAACATCCATCATATTATGAATACTCTTATGTTAATTTATGTGCCTAGCCTATATGTGAAGAATGTTAACTGCTTATCTTTTTATTTTTATTTTTCCGTCTCGAATGCCACTACTCCATTTTGAATAGATTTGTGTTTATAATTTGATTGATAAGGCTCGTAAATGATAGCTAAAATACTTAAGATATCAGAGATAATTTTATTTATTGTTTATAATAAAAGACACGGACGATCATCATTTTATAAAAAAATATATTTCTCATTCTTATAAAACATAACAAAGTTCAGGAATACGAAAAAATAGAAACGAATTATTAGATAAAAGTCATCACTAATCGTACAAAAGGCAATAACTTCCATATCATATTAGTTCCGATTTAAAGATCACCCACATATAAGAAACTAAGGATTTCGCTTCGTCAAGATACTGTAACATACAAGATAAGTCTAACAAGCCATGTCATCTTCAGTGAGTGGCCATGACAGCTTTAAAATTGAAATGTGGGTGAGGCTAACCACAATTTAGCTTAACAATTTATACTGCATCACGAATGATATATTATCATCATGTGGTCGTAGCTTGCAGGAAGTAAAATTTGGACGGATCATTTATATTATGATTTATATTTTTAAAGACGCAAATTAAATTATTTCATCCTATGCCCGTGACGATAACGTAGATATGCCTTTTATATGTCCTGTGCAAACTTTTGTACCTGCACCCTTGGAAGTAAAACAACTGAGAAATCATATTGACCAATCAAAGTGAGTCGAGATGGCCGGCATTCGTATGTTTGTGTGTTTTTGTGTTTGTACGTTTGTGTTTGCATGTTTGTAACTTAAGTATTGTGTATACATGCGATCTGGATTAAATAACAAAGCGGAGACAAAAAAAATGTCGATTTCAAAGATGATGATAAATTCTTTTTATAAATCTCCATGGGTATTTATCAGATACCTAAACTTTTTATAGCCTTACGGCACTGCTCCAAGCTGTACCTACCCTACCTGTGTAGCCTATCCTTCCTTCAAGTCTTATCTTTGACCCTTCTTATTAATTGGCCGAACATAATCAAAAATAATTAATCTAATCTATCCGCTAGTTTCCACGGTTAACGCGTTGAAACAAACATATTTTTTGCTTTATGAAATTAGCATATTTAGTAAATATAGTAAATGTTAAGTCGAAAACCAGATTGCAAACAAAATTTAAATTATAAAACATTTGCATCAGTGGTTTTATTTTCTAAAACGATCCTAAATTTAGATACAGTAGACGCCCGATATTTACTGCCTCCGACCGCGCACAGTTGGTATAAATTGTTCTTTTAAACGACTGTCTCCTAACTGAAAAGTTTCGTTTCAAGTTTTGCTTCAATTAATATAAATTATGAATAAGCCTCGACTGTGTCTCCACGGGCTGACAAATCGTTCCAACTCCCGGACAGTTTACATTACAAACTTATTACGCGGTCAGTAATCTGAAATTGGATTTATTTGTGCTGCTGTAATGTGAAATTGCGAGTCTTTTTCTAGAATAAAGACTTATTTGGGGCGAATCAACTTTTATTTGGGGAAAGTAGGTATCAAACTGCAATGCCCTACTGACCGAGACTTTTTGTTCTATCAGGACCTTTCGGTTGTGACACCTAACGCACTAACCACTGAACCAACGAGGCAGTCGAATTTTGGAATAATTTAAAATTATGAGGTTCTTTTTGACGATGAAATGTAATATAACAATTCTTTGTTATGTAATGAAGTTGATTGTCTATTTACATAGCACGATGTACATTTAATAAATTAATTTACGTTATATCTTATCAAAGAATCTATTGGCGATAGATTGTTCGAGTAGCAATCAACTTGAATTCACTAAGAACCTATTGAGAAGTACTTAAGATAAATCCGCTTTAGCTTTATACTGGGAAATTATTTAAAGAAAAGAACAGAGAAAAGAAACCTCATTTCCTAAATGATCAATCATATTGCATCGAGCTATATCCGTATATTTGCTTCCACTTTAAAAAATAAATGTATTTTTTGTTTTGACTCTTAGCATTTTTACAGTTAAGACAAAAATTCTATATTGTATTAATGACTGTAGCTTTGGAAAATTTCATAGTTATGTGATTTGCATGTTAGGATTATAATATATTCCTTGTGATATTTTGATAATGCAAAACTTTATAAAGAGCTCACTTACTACACCCGTTCAATTCACAAACAATAAAAGTAAGAATACTATGCGAAGTAAAACATTTCTCAATGCGTTCCAAAGAATATGTGTTTATTACAAAAACAATAAGACTTATTTTTAACGCCAAGTGACAAACCATGCCATACCATATCGTCTGTGAATATGCTTATGGGGCCCTGTGCGTTTTGAAAACTCATAGCATTGTAAGCGCAAAAAAACTTGTTAAAAGACCATTAATTCAACATCTAATGTTGGTTTAAGTTTGGTTTGTTAGCTAGTAACCCGATAAAGCGTACAGGGTGAGATACAGATGTTCAATCACATCCTCACGACGATTTGAATGCAAGCAATCAATAAAACCCTTTCACTTCTTCCGAATCCTACTCTGCCGATATTCAATCTCGAGTAACGTATGTCGCAACCCTTGTAACTTTCCTTCATTTCGGGACACATTTTAAATAGCTGTGTCATTCTGCCCCGACGAATATTTTAGTGTGAATCGACTCGCAAAGGGTTTGAATATATCGAAATGTATGTGATTTCGTATTCCGTAGTCTTTTGAATTTCAGCATATGTCAAAAATGTTGCAAAGGCAAATGTGAATACGTGTGTGCTAATGGATCTTTTGATGACTTATTAATTGCCTTTTATTTATAGTTCTGAACTCTTTAAAAGGTAATTAACTTAATTACTATTAGACCATTTGGATTCTGAACAAATTTCAATTCATATGAGATACACATACATTCATCAGAATGTATGTCTCATATGAATTTGATGTTATTATTTTCTGTGCAATGAAAACTACCAATGATTATTTTGTATTACATTAAAGTAATTTCTATTTGTCATTAAAAATGCCACATTTTCGAGTGACTAATGATTATCATTCATAATCCTAAAAAGAGGTATGTAAAGTTGCGAAGAAAGCATTGTGTTAACACATACCTTTTTAGCCTTTTTTAACAAGGGAAAAAGCGAATGGGAGAATGGCTACTTATACCTAGCTTCGTAGGGAAATGGCCGGCTTATGTTGGACTTGCACCGACTAAAACCCCTCGACTTTCCTTATTCTTCGACAAGGCCCCCAAGTCTTGGCCACTTCTCGCGGTTCTGAACTCGATAGAAAATAAATTAACCATCATTCGCGCTAATATTGAGATTATTTTATGATGATAGAAGTGTAAACATAAAAACACAGATTATTTTATAGTTTGCTATTTTTTTAAGTTAATAACACAAACCAATCAAAGTAATTTTTGTAAATTATCAACTGCATCAGACCATAAAAGTAATTGGGTATCATACGACAAATTACGACAGTGTAATTTTGCAATTGTAATAAGTAATACAATTATTTTTTGTGTTCACTTCCACTCTTTTTTCTGCAGCCATTTTTTGTAAAAAATATAAAACAATTGTATTTCAACCTTTTATTGTGTTTTAATAATTATTTTTATTAAACTTATAAAAGCATTAAATATGCAGCCTTGATCATATTATTATCTTTCATGAAATGTTTTCAATTTTAATAAAATACTGTACTTTTCTATAATAAAATGATTTTTTAATTATTTTATTTAAAACATGCCCCAGTAATGAGAATATTTTCCTTCATTAAATGATGGTTATTTGTATCACTGGCCCGAGATATAGAGGGTGATGTTGCAATGAAATAATTTGTCAAAGTTTCACAAAAATATAAAGAGAAAAACGGAATGTTGAAATAAAATTTAACTAATATTTATTTTTGAAACTTTGTTTATAAACTTTATTTTTTTCTAGATTACTGATGATCAATACATATAATAAAATCGTAGCAAGTCAGAATTTGTACATTGAATATATTGGGAAAATTTTAATACAGGGCGTTAATATAAGGGATACAGAAGGCAAATCAATATTTTTTTTCTTTCATGTCTGTCTGTCTGTCTGTCTGTCTGTTTCTTTGAACATCTACTCCTCCAAAACTACTGCATGGAATGAGATGAAAATTTACACAATTGCTGATTATATTATAGGCTAACATAATATGTATGATTTATCCTGGAAAATCAAAATATAATTGTATAAGTTTTAAGATACCTACACAATAATAAAATGTGGTTTTAACAAAAATTCGTTACTATTGTGTAAATACCTACACAATAATAAAATGTGGTTTTAACAAAAATTCGTTACTATTGTGTAAAGAAATAATAAAACAAACCCACATAGGAAGTGATTCAAGTTTATTTATCTTTTTTTTTTAAGATGTACATACTTTTATACGAAAAAACAATTTGATCACTATAATATAATATATCTGACAAAAGCAATAGGCGTTTGGCCATATCGTAGAACATGTAGGTCTCCTTCTAATAGTTGCTATAGTTTTCCACAAACGTTTTCATCCTTGCTTCTATTTTATATATTTTCAGCAATTCGAAACTAAGAAATATTGTTAGAGTAGAAATATAAATCTTTGAATATAAATTAGAATAATGACAAATCGATATTTGGACTTTTCAAAGTTTGAAAATGTCAGAGACTTCATAGTTTATTTTTTATTTGAAAAAAGTATTTAAGGTGTATTAGATGTTTTTTACAAATAAATCCAGTTTAAAAATTATTTTTTGTGAATAAATGTCTTAATAATAACAATAATGTGTAACCATGAACATTCAAATAAATAATAATGGCTTATTATTTTTTTAATATAATCGTAAATGATCATCTAAAACCTAAAAAGGTCATCACTAATTTATGACGTAATTTCACTCGACATATCGAAACACATTTCACTTCACTTGAGCGACATTGACGTTACAGAATACTAAATATGTGAGAATCGAAGTTATTTTCGAAGTGAGGGTGAGAGTCTAGAAGAGATTCGAAATCGAAAATCGTATTTTACAGAATCGACCAGCAGGTGATTGAAACAAGAAAATATTTTATATGATTAGATAAAATGTCCGCAGATCTACAATTCATCAAAATTAGTTCAGTAAAAGCGAAGATATGTTGGAAAAACATGAAACGTTAAACGCCGCCTTACCAATTGCTTTAGCAATTACTTCTCAATAAATTATAAAGATTAAGTACCTATTAATTATTATTATTTTACATTTTCTTTGGTAAGACTTAACGAGTAACCAGTCGTCAATTCGATATCCATTCTCACAGTTCAATAATATTTCGTCATTAATTCGTAACACTATTATTTTTGTTTCGTTTTGGGTTATATCATAAATATTTTTTTTTCGTTTTGTCATAAGTCCCACATTCGTTCTATTATTTCTTTAGGGAACATAGGGAGGATGGAATCGGCAAAGATTGCACCTACATACATATTTTGTTTAGGTAGATATATCTCAGATTCTTATTTTGTTTTTAGTTGGTTTATTGTATGAGTATTCCTTATGTAATCTGAACATACTTTCCTAGAAATTGTCTGACCTAGAGACTATTAAGTTACTGTTAAGTTTTTAGAAAACATTGATATAAAATATTGGTTCCGATTAAATTTTAAAGTTATTTATAAAGACGAGCGTGTAATTAAAATACTTATAATTAAAGTCATAATATCATTTTTTATAACAACTATGTTAATTTTGTAGTCTACGCGTGCGAAGCCGCGGGCAAAAGCTAGTTTAATAATAAAAGTTTAATATATCCGGGACGGATTAACAGACACAAAAGACAGAAATGACATTTCGCGATGATATGCTCTAGAAAATATTTTTAAATTAATATTTATGATATAACTTGAAAACGGACTAGGTTTCAATTAAAATACATCGAATTGCAGGAAAAAATAATAAATTCCTAAGTCATAGAGGAAAAGGCAATATGAAGATAATATTTCAATATGAATATGCAATGCATACGTTAGCTCTAAGTAATTTAGTTAATATTTTTTTAAGGTTAAATAAAGGTTTATTCTTTATAATATTTTTCTGAG
The DNA here is from genome assembly GCA_001586405.1 of Phoebis sennae. Lineage (NCBI taxonomy): Eukaryota > Metazoa > Arthropoda > Insecta > Lepidoptera > Pieridae > Phoebis > Phoebis sennae. Next base: position 86,316 of record LQNK01001073.1, read on the forward strand.
ATTATAAAAAAGGCGCACCGCAACTACAGCACGCATTTTGATGAAATTTGGTACATTGATAGTTTATTAGTTGGATTATGTTAATTTTCCTCGATCCAAAATTGACGCTCGTGAAGCCACGGACAGAAAAGTAGTTCGAAATAAATAAAGGCTCAAAGCAGGTTTTTGTTTACGACGTAATCTTTAATGTTATATTCAACACACATCACAACTACATTTAATAGACATATGTTTCACATTTGCCTTCACACGGAAAAGTACATGCAAAAAGGTTTTACAACGAAACTTATGGGCGAGATAGTCAGAGAAGTAGTAACTTTGTTTTCAATATAAAACGCGAACTTCAGCTGCACTGCATGTTTAATGCTGCTAGAAAACAGAATATTTTTGAATCACCCTTTAAAATAAAAAAAGGTTTTTATGTTAATCCCAAGCGACCACTCTACCTATTTATTTGGACTTATTTAGTGTTATTCTTATTTCTCTTAATCAAATATTATCGTATTATAACGGGAAAGACTTTTATTTTCGACCTTTTTTTCTTTGCAGTGAAGTGAACGTAATCGTGTATCGATGTTAGGAGTGATAAATTGAAGAATTAAATTTTATTTTCAAAATCAATTCTTCAATGTGTCATTAACTATGCATTATGTATGAAGGAAACGTATGCAAAGTCACTGCTTTTCTGACTATCCCCCCCTTAACCGGCCCTTTAATAAGTCCATTCCGTAATAGCAAAACGGATGTCGTATTAGTCAAGGAATAACTGTTACTCAATCCTCGACCTCATTACAAGCACAAAGTCTACCATTATTTCTAAATTAGTCTCATTAGATATACCCATTAAACAACAAGTCTTTTTGTATGAAACATAATATGTGACTTTATTAATACATATATAATTTTAAGGGCCTCTTATGCGGGAGCCCTAAGCTTTTGAAGCGCCTCGCTTCCTCACACCTCGTGCCGCGTTACGAGTTCAACTACGCGCTTGCAAACGACTCGAATCATACAGGGAGCAACGAACTTAGGCTAGCCTAACACTATTCCGGCATTTTTGTTTCCAAAATATTTATTTCACACTAGTGATAAAAAAGACTAAGAGGCTAAATATATTTTAATTTAATTAATAGATTTTTTAACTTTCAGCTAATGAATAATGTTTTATTTGCTGTTTTTCTAAAAAAATATATATTTATCTTCTATATATCTAATTAGGAAATTTTATTATGAAGTAATATTCGTGCCGATTTGTGAGGATGCGGACTATAAATGTAATATCAATTTTTTATTATTAAACTAAAGATGGTGACTGGCATGCAACATATTTTTATTCAATAGTAATATGAGTGTCATTACATTTTTGGATAATGAATACGAAAAAGGTAATAATTTTTAAACAAAGATGGCGGCTCATGTTTTTAAAGTCTATAATAACATAGGCATCGTTTTTTAGGTTCTTATAAGAGTTTATTATGTAATGGAACATATAACTAGTGAGTAATATGGGTGTTGTGCTTATTGCGAAAATGGTATGGACGCCGACGTTTTTATATTCTTAAGTTACATGGGTATCGTTTCCTAGGTCATTTTGGGTGTTCACTATGAAAATGTTATCAATTTTAAAATAAAAGACGGCGGCTGGCATTTTTTATCTCCATAGTAATATAGGTGTCGTTTTCTAGGTTCTTAGGGTTGCTCATTATGA
>LQNK01001073.1:88809-102378 GCA_001586405.1 Phoebis sennae
TTGAGTGTTTTTAACGTCTTGATCTACACGTTAAGAGTATAAAATGGCATGTCCGCAACTCAACCAAAATTGCCACGTGGTATGACATTTTCTCGACTTTAGAAGCGTATATCATAAAAAATATTTATTTTAGCGAAAAATGCATTGAGAAACCTGAGTTTCATTTTCAAAGACCTATCCAATGACACCTCATTTAATGATGTATTCGCGAATTTATTTTTATACCCCCCGTTTACATGTATGGAAAGCCACCCCTAAAAATATTTTTTTCAAATAAAATGTAGCCTATAAGTTGCACCTAATATTGGTCTATCAGCATGTGAAATTTTATCAAAATCTGCCCAGTGGTTATTACGTGATTGACGCACATACAAACAGATAAACAGACAAACAGACAAACAGAAAAAAAAAATTAACGATGGTTTTGATATCTATAGAACATACATATTGCATACCATTTACTCTTTTTGAAAAATATTCAATGTACAGAAATGGTTCGGTTACTGTTTTATTATATGTATAGATATTATGAAGGAAACGTATGCAAAGACACTGCTTTTCTGACTATCCCCCCCTTAACCGGCCCTTAAATAAGTCCATTCCGTAATAGCAAGACGGATGTCGTATTAGTCAAGGAATAACTGTTACTCAATCCTCGACCTCATTACAAGCACAAAGTCTACCATTATTTCTAAATTAGTCTCATTAGATATACCCATTAAACAACACAATTCTCTTTTGTATGAAACATAATATGTGACTTTATTATTACATATATAATTTTAAAATAAAGAAATAAAAATAGATCCTATTCTTCTTCGCAAATACAACTTTTTAAAATATTTATATTACGTATGGTAATGTGTTCGAAAGATGCACGAAATAGATGAATTGTTATCATTGAATTAATGAAACTTTTATCACCATTTTATCAAAAAAGATTTACTGATGTACTTACTAAAATTGTATAAGAGTGTTATAGTATCTCTAATGTATATGTAATACTAGATGTTTCGCACGGCTCCACTCCCATAGAGTCCTACTTCCTACTAATTTATTAATAAGTATATAAATTATACATGCGGAAGTTTGTGAGGACGTATGTGTGCTTATTACTCTTTCACACAAAAACTACTGAACCGATTATGATAAAACTTGGTATACATATAGGTAAGGGTTCAGAATAACATATATGTTATATGAAAAGTACCCTATTGCCTATTACAGTTAATAGCTGTTGCCACAGGATCAGAAATTACCCCATATCTTTCCACCACAAAAACAGACAGAGAGAAAAACTCATCAGATTAATATTAATATTTAAAGCTTAATGACTTTAGTCACAATGAATACAATTTTAATATTATATGGTGCCAAACTGGTTTGTAATATGAATCCCAAACAACGTTATTTCGTAATTCGACAAGTTCATCACCGAAATGCAATCGAATTGATACGCAATCCGTAAATACTAGAAAAACTCGTTCTCACCTATGCTAATATATAAGCAGAAGCGAATTTATACATTTTTGGTGAAAATAAAATAAATATTCCTGGACATATAGCCCAGCGCCATCTAGTCCCTAACTAAGCAAAGCTTGTACTATGGAAACTAGATAAGTGATAGACATACTTAAACATATTTTGTTTGTAAAATACATAATACTATAGATAAATTAACACCCAAATAGTAGAAAATTACAATGTTCATCACATCATAATTTTCTGCTCGTGAGAATCGAACCCACACCATCTGGCGCAATAGATCGTTGCGGAACCACTGCGCCATTCGGGTCGTTAATTTTTATTAGTTTTTGTAGGCAATTAACTTCGTACAATTTTAATTAAACTCTTGATTGCATATTGTCTGTTGTAGGTTAAAGATGTCATTGAATTTAATAATTCGAATTGACAATTAACTATTTAAATTTGAAATGGTAATTGACAATTGTCGCCTGTCTGATATTCAGAATATTAGCATTTTATTTGCAAATCGATACAAACTGCTTTCTTCAAAGTGGCAATATTTTATTGCAAAAAAGTTGGATGCAAAGGAGTACTTAAACGGCGGATTTATTACTATAATTATTATAAAATCAATTTAAGTTTTCAATTTACTATGCAAGTCTATGGATTTCCACCCATCCATGTTCTCTAAATACAAAAAAGTTAAGTAAAATCCGTTTCACTGATAATTTTTATTCAATTAAGTAGGTGATCAGCCTTCCATGGCTTGCCATATCGAGATCTCTTTTTCACACCATTGGGGATCGAACCTAGGCCCAGTCGGTTTTTCAGTCCAACCACTGCATTATCGAGTAGTTCAAAGTCAAAATCAAAGTCAAAACGTTGATTTTCCAAATTGGCTTCTTTCGAGGCGCTTTTAGAACGTCATATACATTTACATAATTTCTCTAAATATACCTACTGAGCAAAAATCACGTCCACCAAGAGATACTTTACTTCCGAAATATTTATAATAATATAATTAATAATTCCGCTTCCGCCTGTACTCTTGCGCTGATATCACGTGAAATGCAGCCCGGTTGGATTTCGTTTACGACATTATCTTTCGTGTGGCAATAATTGTGTGCTTTACGCAATTATTGATAAACAATACGCAAAAATTGTGGAATTTTATGATTGTAAAATAACATTAATAAATATCCTAGGACTTTGATCACGACGTCATTTAGTCCAAACAAAGCAGAGAGTGTATTATGAAAACTAACATTTGATATACTTAAATAAATGTAACTAGCCGAGCTCCGCGACTTCGCTCGCGTATATATCCAATTACCATAAGATTTTCGGGATAAAAACTTTCCTATTTCCTTTCTCGGGTTTCAAAGAATCTCTGTACAAAATTTCATTCAAATCAGTGTAGTAGCTCCGAAGCCTATTGAATACAAACAAACAAACAAATCTTCCGTCTTTATAATATTAGTATAGATAGATAAACTTATCATCCGATACTATAAATAAATTAACACCGATAGTGGGAAAAACCGCCAATGATTCATACAAGAATTTAGCTGAATTCTAATATTCTCTCTTGATGTTATGTAAAATTTAAATCAAATTTAAAATGTAGTTAAAAAACTAGGCATCATGGAGAAATCCTTTTTATTACTATTACAACAATCTTAGCTCCATCTCCTCAACCCAATTTATATGTGCCTTTTTCTTCAATACCATTATAATAGTTTCCTTAATCCTTAATAATGTTGGCTACGTTGGCGCAAAATTTATGATGTTACTTTCACGTGACGTTTGTTTTTCGAATGTAAAATTCTACTAAATTTATTGATTTATTCTCTGTGACGTATATCGGAAATTATAAAGAATACTTGACTATCTGTCGTATATCTTGAAATACTAAACCTTTACAGTTAGAAATTAAATGTATTAACAAAACTCCCAACCCATATTTGAAGTCTTGTATAAAAATACTCCAAATGGTTCGAATAAAGAAAATTAAATGCTATTCAATAGCCACCAGCTAATCTTCCAATACCTATGACATGTTGGAAATGTCACGTCCTCCTAATGCCGGAATATTGCCATAATAACGGGTCATTACAACCAGCAGCGTAACGAAACGTCAAATTTAATGACACCGACAGACGTAACAACCTACAAATAGCCGGCTATTTCCTAGCCGGCTATTAACTTACGCAATAGTACCGAGAGGTTAAGCCGTTTAATTAATACATCTAACGTTTTTAATGAATAATTACAGATCATGGAATTAATAGCGATAAACACAGATTGTTTATGTGATAATCCTTTATGATTTATAATTGCTTTTATGATTCCAAAATACATTAAATTAAATACGCTAGTTAAATGGTTTAACGCTTAAATTAAAATATTATTTGCTCGTCCATTTGCAAAGTTCATTAACCTTTTAAAGTGTAAATATAGAATAATATATTTGCGGCATCTATGACAAAGCTTATAATGGGAAGGGTCCAACTGATGTTGAAAGGAATTTCTTGTTGGTTGTTGTAAATATATGAGATACATATTTCGTCCCTTTTATTCTCTTTGAGGAAAAATAGAATATCGCAAAATAAATTACATTCTATTTTGATTGGTTTTTTTTACATTTTTCTCAACTCACAAGTAATTAACAATATGGCTACAATAAAGATATAGGAGCATTTTTTTAATTTTTCACTAACCCCATAATTTAATATTTAAGGTTAGGTTAAAAATATTAACTATAAGTGGTACGCATTGAGTGTGTTTAAAGGAACTCAACTAACTCGTTAAGAATTTAACATCTGTTTTACATAATTAAATATTAAACGTTGAAGAAAACGAAAAACCTAAGACATATTTGTAGTGAAAACTTGTTTTAATAAAACACGTTGTACTTAGGTATATTTTTAAATACGCAATGAGGATATGTATTTTTAATACTTATTTTGGTCGACGAACGAAAGAAAGAAAGAAAGAAAGAAAATCATTTATTGGGACACACAACTTATTATACATATAATTACAAACATACATTTAAACAGATACAAAGTGAATAAATGAGTGTCCCAACTGGGTCTCCACTCAATGTATAGACAGAATTCCAGAACGAACGAACGAGGAATAAGAATGAAAAAAAAATAATTCATAATGTGCCAATATAAAATTTTAAGAGTCAGTCGGTAAAAAAATTTATACTGGAGCAGAAATCTCGTTAAAATACGTGTGTCGCCACCCCATTTCTTCCCGTGGGTGTCGTAACCACAGAGGAAAATTCAGCAATAAAAGAGTGGGAGCCGAGCATTGCACAATTGGTACTGCACCGGTAAAATTACCACCCACCCAGGAGAAGATCTGCGTGAAGCGGTATTGCATTGTATTTCGTACGGGTTGTGGGGACCTACATTCCCATTCTCCTCTCCCATTCTGTTCTACTCCTCTCTAAGGATTGGAGGATTTATGAATATCCTTTCCTTATCCCCTCCCCTTCCTTCAAACAAATCCATATGTTTTAATCCCATATGAATTCTTTCAGTCCCTCTGTTGTTTGAGATTATAATTTGTACATTCATTGTATTATTAAAAGCATTACTCTTCCCGGTTCACTGCACAAATATTTTCAATACGCAAATATTATACTCCGTTTGCTCAGTATTCGAAGTCATTGAATATTTCCGAAGCTACCTCTTCCGTATCAGATAAGCAAACATTTTTCTTGTGTGTAGTGCCGAGATATTGCGTTGCTGCTAATGTAAATATCGCGAAAGTTTGCTTTAATAATATTGTATACGTTGTAATAGTGAACATTAGAAGATGAAGACATGATAAACAGAGGTTACGGGAATCTTTTTAACCTCCGACGCATAATGAGATGCTATGAAACTCATAGACTCATAGACACACTGTGTCTATCTATCTATGGCATCGTAGACCTCAAACGGATAAAGCGATCTCAAAAAGCACAGAAATATCGATAACTTAACCGAAAGTGCTATTAACAGCGTTTAATGAGAAAATTGGGTTTTTATAATTTTTATTTAAGGTTAATACAATTGTTTCAAAGAGTTCCAAAATGGTCATTTTTATTAATGAACTCATGAACAGATAATATTTTTGCTGTTAAATAAATAAATATTAAGAAAAACATTAAAAATGAAGACATAAATATACCAACAATTCTAATGACTTCCAAGTTAATTACATCCGGTCCAGATAAGAAATAAATAACGATAAAAAATCTAAACTTAAACATTCCAAAAATAATTAATAACTTTATATTTAACATAACGTTAATGTTCTGTGTCCAACATTTAACACCATCCATTATTTTATATTTATGATCAATTCGTCAAAAATATTCCATATAGGGAAGTTAGTTAATGGCTGCCCAATCACAGTGGGGTCTTTTCATTAAAACACATGAATGTGTTTTTTTTTTTTCATTAAAACAAATGAATGTATTGAAATACAAAATATAATTTAGTAAATTGTGAGAAAAATAAATATATTTAATAAGTTGTGTTAAGATTTGCATTGATTCTATACCTAGATACCATTACTATTAATCAAAGAGATTACGTGGTCTCCACCGTGCATACAAATCGTACAAATTATTGTTATCAAAGAACAATACGTATTATTTACCATACATAGACTATATAGCACTAACTAAACTTTTTTTTATTTTCTGTTTAAAATGTATACCATTGTATTGTTGACAGGAGAGCGGCGAATTCTCCACAACGTATCGGGCGAGTTTCGTTCAGGCGAACTGACTTGCATTCTCGGGCCCTCCGGAGCCGGCAAGTCCTCTCTGTTGAACATCCTCGCTGGATACACGTACGTATGCAAAAAGCTCTTGTAATTGATGCGTAGAATGTCTGTAGATAATTCGTTACGTACTTGGGTGGCTTTAGTAAGTTAAATTCAAATTCACATCGTTTATCTTTCCAAATTGAAAGCTCTTTTGAAACGTTACATAGACATTTTATATTTTATTTACCGCCGATTCGGAAGGCAGTGTCTACTAATAATAACTGAGAAGAAACTCAAGTAGTTGTTCTTTTCAGTCTCTTTTCATCTCCAAGATTACTCATTTATTCTGTGAGAAAAATACAACTTGAACATTAGGAAAACCTTCGTGTTTATAAATTATAACTGGTTTGTTTTATAACTTTAAATCTAATAGTAACCATTTGGTAATAATGTCGGTATTATAAGTTTCTGCTTTTAGGTTTTTTAACGTAATTTTTGGTTTTGATTAAGTTTGCCAATTTATTACACACTGCATGCAAATGTCAAATGATATTTTTAGTTTTGATCGCTAATTCTTAAAACATTATTAGTGTTCCAATCGTTTGTATCATTTGCAATAATAGATATAATTTATGCATCAATACTATAATGTGAATTTTAAAAATAACCTGCCAATAAAGTAAATTTTTCAAAGTTGTGTTTTATAAATGGCAATCTCTAAAATGCAAATGCTTCATATTTTTTGTATTTTATATTGCTCATTAAGTAAAAACATATTTTAGTGCATTTATATTTCATCTTTTATACCTAATTCAAATAAGTGTCCACAAAACAATTGAAATTGAATGGAGGAGGGGAAGTGGATACGGAAAGGATTAATAATGGGACATTGGGAGAAGTGAAACAGGATGAGAGACGAATGAGATGGGAATACAGGCCTCCGGGCAGCCGCTCACCGTATGAAACACATTACAATAATGCTTCACGGCGATCTTCTGCTGGGGGGATACCACAGATCACTTCCAATAGATTCCGCATAGAAGGCACCATACGCGCGCCAGACATCAATGCATTTGCACAGATACAACTTCGTAAGCTAAATGACTTGTTCAGTTACGTCCAGACTTTAGACCCGTAAACAGATACACCGTTCCGAGTGAAAGTTGTTTTGAAAAATTGTTATTAACGTTTAAAAATACCAAAAATTGTCCACTTGTTCTGTGAAATGGTGTGGAAAATCATCTAGAAGCTCAAACTACAACAAAGATGGCATAACTTTTCACCTGTTAGTAATAATATTTAACTTCGTCAAATTTAGCGGAGCTCAAGTTATAATGGATACTACTAGATACAGAACTTCACACGTCTCTTTCACTCATTCAGCATTATGCTATTGCTATCTTTCTTGCACAAAAAGAATAGGGATGTTTCAAAGTCTGTATTATTTTTATCGAATAATATCGATGTTTTTTTATATTAATAAAAATAATTAGCTAGCTATATTTTTATATTTATAAAAATAAGTAGCTAACGTACTTTCAAATTGAGGTTATTCATAAAATCATTTTTTTTAAAAAGGTTTAATAATATTTTGTTGACTAAAATTTATCATTATGTTAATTTTATGCCCTATTTATAGTTTTAAAGTAATGAACAAAGTCGCCAAAGGCTGATTTTGACGAAAATATAAAAACTGTATCATTGGATTTTTGGAAAATTGGTTTACCGAGTCCGGAATCGAACTTGATTTTGCAAAGAAATTAACATCGGTCTGTATTATTTCACCAATTGTTAGTACTCTTAATTACAATAACTTATGTAATTTTTTTAAAAATAGTTGCAACTATAAAAGAAATCATGTCCCATCACTGCAACAAACGCACGACCTTGAAATAGCCAATCACATTGCAGTAGTCCTTCCCCGCACGCCCCGTGCTTTCCTCAATCTTTGGTGACTTTGAATTCAAACAAAATATGCTACATGCGGAATCTATAGGGAGTGATCTGTGGGGGATACATACTCCGGTGCGAGCTGAGCCCAATCGTACAATGCTCGGCTCCCACTCTTTTATTGCAGCAGATGTTAAGCAGCAGAATTACCCTCTGTCGTCTTTTACGACACTCACGGGTAGAAAGGGGATGGCGACACATGTATTCTAACCCGTCGCCACACGGGCGAAAATTACATTGAATTTGACGTTTTCAGGTCAAACGGTGTGAACGGGAGGATTTCAGTGAACGGCCAAGCTCGAGAGATGAGGGTCTTCAAGAAGCTAAGCAGCTACATCATGCAGGACGACCTTCTGCAGCCCAGGCTGACGGTGAGCGAATCTATGAAGATATCAGCAGACCTCAAATTGGGAAGAGAGCTTGGTGATGCGGAAAAAGATCTGATTGTAAGTATGAAATACTAAATGATACTTTATGTAAGGAGAACAAAATCGCGAATACCTTAATTTGACATCGAATTGATACTGAAAAATATACAATTTACATATAACAAGAAATTTCTCAGGTAGTATTATATAGAAGGGTGGGTCAGTATAGAAAAAACTATCATGTTTGTTTTTAGTGATATTATGTTGCACCATGCCTCAATAATTCCTTATTGTATAATTATGCATTAAAAATATTTCACTTTAAATGAATTTATTTTATTATGAAGACCTGGAGCCCTAATTTTTTTTTTAAATTAATGACGGGCGGAGTTTGCCTTAAAACTTACCTAAAAACTTTCACTCACAAACTAAATCTTATCCATAGGTTAGTTAGAAACTAAAGCCTTTTCATTCAACATATTTAATAGTCACTTAATATTATTAATAAAAAAAATGCTTTGCGTGTGAGCAGTAGTGACTTCAAAGTTATTAAATCCGAATCAAAAGTTATTACTTATTGACTTTTTGGACATAAAACGATTCCAATTCCAGTCCAATAAACCAATCACGAATCATCTCACCATTGGATTACATATTTTTAGACAAGGTTAATGAACTTCAAGAATTAATAAAAATTAAGCTATTTTTAGCTTTCGTTTAAGTAAAAAAGCTGTGCAAATTTTTTGCTCTTACACCACACACTTGCTATTAATTTCGTTTCATTTAAGTTATCCTATTTTGGTTGCCTAGAAGAGATGGCATGATTTTTATTACTAGTTACATGGTATTTTTCCTGTTGTTCATTTTTCTTTTGGTGTGTGCAATAAAGCATATTTTCATTTAATTCATTTCATTTCAAGTTAATAAAAATACTTTACAATATTTCAAACTTTCAAAACTAATTCAAGTAGTTATATTTATAAACAAATGTAACCTTCTATGTATGTAGGTCAATGATAAATATCCGAGAATTTGTTAGATTTTTCCCATCATACATCTGTTAGTATCGAATTTCCGTATAAGGTCAACTTTGTTAAAGTATTAAATAATTGCCTTTGCTCTTAATCATCCATCAGTCAAATTATTATTATTGTGGTTTAAATGACGTATGCAAGCCTTGAAATATTTTATTATACTAGTTTGACTATAATTGCGTATTTTTACAAAGTTTAATTTGAATATTTTTGTGCGCCAATCTAACAATATTACTGACAATCGTGAGTTTAACTTTTGAATTAAAAAATCACTCGTATTTAGTTATGAATACAATTCGCGATACGCTTATTTAACAGAGTAATTTGTTTAAAACTAAATATCATATTTAATTACCGTATAATCTTCACTTATCTACACTAATATTATGAAGAGGAAAACTTTGTTTGGTTGGAATGAATAGGCGCAAAAACTACTGGACTTTTAAAAATTCTTTCACCATTCGAAAGCTACATTATCCACGACCAACATAGGCTATATAATATATAACATTATGCTACGTGAGCGAAGCCGCGCGGATCAGCTAGTATAAGATAAAATAGACGGTAATTTATACAAGCATTTTTCGATATTAACAATGTTCGTGCTAATTTTCCGGCGCATAGATAAAATTTTCTAAATTAAAAATGTTAAAGAAAGAATTTGCTAGAAATAATACGGAAGTTAAGGTAACGAATAGATAGAATATTTTACTCAAATTTATAAAATTTTATGAAAAAAAAATCCGGAATGCACCAGTACTTACTCTTTTTAAGACGGTAAATATTGTTAAAAGTATTAGTAAAAGATTAACAACGTCCCGCCGTTTAATTCGCGTATCTTTCTTCTGATCCTGTAGGAATTCTCGGATTAAAATTAGCCTATATGTTATTCTGGATCCTTACCTATAGAAATACCAAGTTTTATCACAATTGTAAAAAAAACATACACACCCAAAAAACATGCACCCTCACAAACTTTCGTATTTTTAATATTAGTAGTTTTACTCAAGTTATTTTTAAATTAGTGTTAGGTTAGTCAGTAGTTAGTTGCATAATTCTATTATGTCTTATAATAAGCTAATATCGGTCGAGGTCGGAGCCCATTCATGTCATGAACATTGATTTGTTTTATTTTCACGTTCAATATTATCGTTTCTAAGAAAATATGGTATAATCAATCATTTACTGAACAACAATGTTAATGGGACCTATAAAGAATGTACCTGAATTCCTTGCCACGTTCCCTATATTTTGTACTAGCTGAGACCCGCGGTTTCACCCGTGAAACGGCGTATTTTCTTTTGCATAATTATACTAATATTTTAGAGTACTAAGAGTATCAGCGTAATTTAGATAGCCTTCTTGAAAAAATCTGCTTAAAATAAACAGCAATAATGTTTTACATCTATTCGAAATTTTCTACGATTACCAATTTACCACGTTTAGATAGATATATTATTATAATGATATTTGTACAAATTCTTTATTAAAATAACAAAGTTTGTTTTTAACATGTTTTGGGTTCATGTGTTATTAATGTCCTTGGAAATTAAAAAAATCGAAATAAAAACACTTTTAAAATTTATTTAATTTTACTATAACAGTATATGCAAAGACTAAGCGGTCGTTATATAGGTTAAAGATAATAATAATATACAATTTCCATAATACATAATTACGACCACTATGTAATAATATATTTGTGGAAATAACAGAAATTAAGGTTGTATTTATTATTGATGGCGCATGTTCTTAATAATAACGTTTTATATAAAAATGAAATCGATGTAAACGTTAAAAAAATGTTATTTTCGCTGGAAATAAATATATCGAGTTTTTATTTTTTTGTCAGGCGTTCAAAATCTTTTCTCTCTCTTTCCATCTTCTTACTATTATAATGTGCAAAATTAATACGCTATTTTTAAATTACTTATTTTTATTATAAAATAAATGTGTAAGTAATAGTTATAGATATATAATTAAATAATTGTAAAAATCATTGCTTATAAATATATTCTTTTGTAATGGTTTAAGTATTGTATAAATCACTGTTGTAAAGAGAATTAGCATTTACATAAATTGCATGAATAAATGTATTAATAATAATTGCTAGAAAAGTTAGTGATCAATTGTATATAATGTATCGAATGATGAAAGCATTTTTATAATCGGTCCAGTAGTTTTTGAGGATATTGAGTACAACCAAATAAACAATCAAACAAACACAGAAAAAAAATTTTTTAATATTAGCGTAGGCTAATAAAAGGGGGTTTGTAAAAAATGTTTTGTTAGTTTATTTTTTTAACTGCGGTTTTCACAAATCTTCATAATATACAAAACACTTTTATTTAAACACAGATTATTACAATATATTTAGAACCTAAAAGAATTTTCCTTATCAGGTGGAAGAAATCCTGCAAACAATTGGCCTCTGGAAACACCGAGACACAATGTCCCAAAGGCTCTCCGGCGGGCAGTCGAAGAGGCTCTCCGTCGCCCTAGAACTTGTAAACAACCCACCGATTATATTCCTGGATGAACCTACCACGTGAGTAAATACTTCTATATATATAAAACAAGACGGGTCTGTTACAACACTCATAACTCGAGATTTACTGGACCCATTCGACAGAAAATTCGTAGGGAGATATCCTTATCTCAGGAGAATGACATAATACATTTAAACCCGGGAATCCTACGGGGACGGGCTTTATACGCGGTTGAAACCGCGGAGCACAGCTAGTATATATATTTAAACTTTAGTAGAAATACAGCTATCGGCAGAGAGAAATCCCGTAAACTATTGGCTTCTGACAAAACCAAGACACACTTACAAAGGTCCTCTTATCTATTGTCACAAAGACATCCCGACTGATAGTTGAAGAGACTCCCCTCGCGTTAGATCTTGTTCATAATCCGCCGATTATATACCTTGATGAATCAACCGCGTGAGTACGTTACATAGATGAAGGTTGGAAGCAATTCTGCAAGCGATTGGCCTCTGGCACCGTGGATGTACCTACGACGTGGGTAAATACCAAACTTTTCAACACACCAGAAAAAACAAATAATTTAAAGCCAATGGCAGTTAATTTTAGTTATTTCATTTTTACCAGCGATTACAATTAAAATTTACATATTCATAAACCTGTTAAAAATTCGTAGGTTTTTTATAAACATACAATATGATGAATGCAAACCTAGTAAATAGATAACAGCTACTAATTAGTCTGAAAATCAAAATGGCCATTCAAAAAAAGAATAATATACTAAGAACAAAAAACCTAAGTCTTATTAGATTAATTAAGCAAAGTGCTTGAATTAACAAAAATGCGGTTTAATTAACTCAATCTATGGTTGATGCTAAGTTATCCAAAGAGGATTCTGGTCGTACTGTCCATTAGGGTAAGATCGAACGTGACGCCCATAGGTCGCTCAGCGAATTACACCAAATAACATGTACACAATAAGAAGTAATTGGCCTAATCACCAAACTCGCCGTTACGTTTTATTGCACATAAAGCCGGTTCGTGTTTGGAAAATTGAAACGTTCTGTATACGCAGTATACCTTTACCCTTGAAATATCCTTCGCTCTATCGAGCAACCGTTGATCCTAATAACCAAATCCAATGGCATGGGCTTAAAAATTATTGATTTAATTAAAAATGCTCGGGTTTATACGCATACCTTCTTTTCCGTCCATCAGTCCTATTCTTGATAAACGCGTAACCTAAAATTTGTAATCGGGTAAATGTAGGCTAACATTAGCTAATTAGGTATGTCCCGTTAATGTTTTAAATCTCGCGAGGCTGTAAATATAGGTGTATGATACTTTTTTAGCGGTAGAGATAAAACAGTTTCAATCGTTCTAGAGGGAAAATGATTGATTTAATTAAAAATGCTCGGTTTTATACGTATACCTCCTTTTCCGTCCATCAGTCTTATTCTTGATAAACGCGTAACCTAAAATTTTTAA
>LQNK01001073.1:105331-118818 GCA_001586405.1 Phoebis sennae
AATATTTAACTATGAATAGTCTAGTTTCTCTCTATAAATCAAATATTTAACTATGAATAGTCTAGTTTCTCTCTATAAATCAAATATTTAACTATGAATAGTCTAGTTTCTCTCTATAAACTTGCACCGGACTTTCCGTACAATCTTAGCATAGCTTTGTGCTTGCAAATCTGACAGATCCGCAAATTACACAGCTTTGATCTTGTCATTAATTCCACAGACGATAAATACTGAACCAGAACGGATATGTACTTTAACGGACGCTCCGAAATTAGCGATAATGCATAAAATATATTTAGATTTTGTATATAAGGATTATTTTATCTTTTTAACATAAAATAACATTCGAGTTTTTAATATGTTCATGGCGTAACCTATCTCAACACACTTTTAAGCTACGCATTAGGTTTGATCGCTTTCATTAAAATAAAATGAAATAGCGAAAATAAAGATAAAGTAAGTAATTGTATCAATGTGTGAACACGACATGATTAACTGATTTTCACACGAATTGTAAGTGTAAATTAACTTACGAATAACTAAAACTATTTATGCCTTCATTTAATGGCCACACATTCAGCCCACTAGATTTTCAGCTAGTAAACAAGAAAGGATGCTTGCTGGTGAAACTTAAGAGATAAACTTAGTCATTCGCCTTGTAACTCACACGCTGCGAACGATTACACAAAGATTAGGTCAGTCTTTAGTAGTTTAGATTCTCCAGCATAATCGTTAATGTCATACGCGGTTTTGACAATTTCTCAAATTAATGGAAGCAAAAAGAATCAAATAATTACAAACTTAAAGAAATCATAACGTAACATTGAATTTATAAATAAAAGACAATCGAAAGCGGTTGGGATTTTATGCAAAATATTTGCTAAACAACATTTGCATCAACGGTGAACTCTCATAATATGTGAAATGATGTTGTAGGTATAACTAAGCATTTAATTTTTATATACATTCCATACATCACCTCCGTCTATTATCTATACATATAATAAAACAGTAACCGAACCATTTCTGTACATTGAATATTTTTCAAAAAGAGTAATTGGTATGCAATATGTATGTTCTATAGATACCATGGTTAGAATTTTTTTTTCTGTTTGTCTGTTTATCTGTTTGTCTGTTGGTCTGTTTGTCTGTTTATCTGTTTGTATGTTCGTCAATCACGCAATAACCACTGGACAGATTTTGATAAAATTTCACATGTTGATTGACCATGATTAGGTGCAACTTATAGGCTACATTTTATTTGAAAAAAATATTTTAGGGATGACTTTCCATACATGTAAACGGAGGGTAAAAAAATAAATTCGCGAATACATCATTACATGAGATGTCATTGAATAGGTCTTTAAAAATGAAATAGAGGTTTCTTAATGCGTTGTTTGCTAAAATAAATATTTTTTGAGATATACGCTTCTAAAGTCGTGAAAATGTCATACCACGTAACAAATTGAGATTTTAACTTACTCTTAACGTATAGGTTAAGACGCTACAAACACTCAATCAATTATTAAAATTCTTCAAAAAATAACAAACTCTTCGCCCGCGGCTTCACTCGCGTGGTCTACAATTTTCTGTATTTTGAAGGAGCGCGCGCGCAGTGTGAAATATTGGTCAAACCTGTTCATAGAAAATTATAAAAAAAAACTATAGACATTCGCATATATCAACGGCCTTGCGACCATAATTTTTTGAAACTTTTGTTGTGCTCCTCTAAAAATACAGAAATTAGTAGCCGACGCGTGCGAAGCCGACGCGTGCGAAGCCGACGCGTGCGAAGCCGCGGGCGGAAAGCTAGTTTTTCATAAATTCTTATATAACATTTTTCAAACTGAATGAACATTATGCTATTATTATGTTCCTAATTCAAAACTCATTACCCTGTATGAGTTTCCTTAGAAAATATTGTGGCTTGCATTTTCAATAAAAACCAATAATCGTTTTTCGCTTATGTGAAGCGTCTGGAAACCGTCTTAGAGAAAACTTATGCGTTAAATCATCTGGTGTTACTGTTCTGAATTTATGGGTATTTAAGTGCGCCTGACTCGAACTTTCCAGGTCTATCTTATTTACCTCAATAATAAATACTAATGTACGATACTTGGCTTACCAAACTCAAATAAACATAAAAAGATAAATATTAAATTTATTTTATAGAAATTTACATGACAACTTGAAATAAAATAATAATAATATAATGCCTCCCCGACTGATATCGTTCATGATGGCCAATCTGAAAAGAGATTAGCCGCAGGAGATATTATAATGCACAAGTTTGTGTCCACACACAGGTGAACTATCTATTCCTTCACTTTCATAAGCCGACGGGACGGAAAACCGACACGACGACGACCGACGTTTTTACGTGCTTTTTCCAACCACTTAGGGCATTATGACTATTGAGACATTTTGTTAGGAAAATCTCAATAACAGTTTTTTTGGCTCTATCCGAGAATGGAACCCAAACCCTTCGATCGATAGTCAAAGATGCAACCACTAGACCAACCAGGTAATTGAAATAAAATATTTTCGTCACGACATCTTACTTCTTTTTTGTTTTTAAAAGTTATTAACAAAGAAAATGTTGTTCAAGTAATTTCTCAATCCACCCATTACTTCCTCCTGTAATTTTATTTATCAATACTTTATCTCTCAATGCCATTCACCTTCCTGCATTTTTTGTTGTAGAATATATGATATCAGTCACAGATCGTATACTTATCTTTTAAAGTATTAGTAACAGTACATGATTTGATCGGTAGTTATCATTGAATTTTATATTTTGTCCTGTAACGATGATGAAGTTGTGTCTTGTACTTGTCATAGAATGATTAAAATTTTTCTCCACAGATATTTGATACAATAATAATGGAATTAAGTTTCAGAAAATATAGGACTTTTTTTGGTTATAACTCACAATGCCATAACTAGGTACTAAACAATACCCAAGAAGGTATAAATCAAAACACATCCTTAATGATACAATATATATTTCCACTTTGCATCATGTTGTAACAACATATATTTAATATATTTTGTATACAACACATATACAGATTATATAGGTGTTAGGTAATGCGAAACGACCGCTTCTATGGATCCCACTTCTGAGTTCAACATTCAACTAATTCTATTACATATTCAAACACACGAACTGACATGACTTTTAGAACGAGATCAAGTTTATGAATTCTTACCTTAAACAAATATTTTTAAGCACAGTTTTAAACAGAGATTTCACATTCTAGGGTGCTTCATCGCTCTTGGTGCCTTTCCTCTCAGAGGTCGGTCAAATGTGTCCTACCACACACAACCCTGCTGACTTCGTGCTGGAGACACTCTGCAGTGACAGCGAGGCGGCTGCGAAGATGTCGGAACTATGTCACAATGGGAAGATTTGTAGGCGACAAGACAGAATGACCGCGAGGGGTGGACGGTAAGAAATTAGAATGGTTTATTTAATAAAATATTTATCCTTCCTTCAAAATTGTAACTCATTATGAAACATATTTTGCAATTAATTATAAACTAGTGACTCGCCCCGAGCTGGACTTTACGCTATATTGTATAAATCAAAAATCAAGACCCTTCATTTTATACCACACTAGGCTATATTTATATAAAAATCACATATTTCGGCCCCCCTATCTCCGTTACCCCCCAACGATTACACTCATTTTCGAACCCGACGTTTTCTTTTGTCTAACCTATTCGCCTATGAAATTTTATCAAGATCGGATAAATAATACTGAAGTTATCGTCGGACAAAGTTTTTCATACTTTCATACAAACATACAACCGCCGGCCATCTCGATTCTGAGACCTCGCTTCGCTCGGTCAATTATATCATAAAAAAGAAACAAAGCATCCTTAACTTTTAATCACGTAAAATATTTCATGAAAAAAGCGTCTAAAAATGTATCGTGGCTAGTTGATTAAATTTCAGTGTATTCGAAAATGGAATGGATATTTCCACAGTAACCATTTGATAACTCGAATATTTCAAAAATTTAGCGTCACGGCAGCTACACTCACACCCTTTATTCCATCGCTAGTAATAAACTACATATATTCGTGGCAATTTGCACAATATACCTGACCGCAACGAATTGGAACTAAAATCCAAAATTGTAGTCCGTCAGCTACAAAACCGATATTGATTTAAAAACCGTCTAATAAAGTGGGCACTTTGCGACTATCAAAGAAGCGCAATCCTTTTAAATCCTCCCGTCCACTTACATATCAATTCGGGCTTGCGACACAGAATCTAAAATGCACAACACGCTATAAGCTCCTTTTCTGTTTCAGCAAACCGGTTTTACATTCAGACGACTCTATTCAAAGGATTTTCGTTGAACATGTCGCAAAAGAGCAGTTGCAGAGAATGGAGTTTCCTACCACATTTTTGACGCAGTTTTGGATTTTGTTGAAACGAATGGTCTTGCAGAGTAGGAGAAATTCGGTACGTAACCTGAAACATGTTTAATTGTACAATTGTTTCACAAAAAGCATGTTATTGTTATATAATCTTTTACTTCATAAAAAACCATCTTCTGCCCGCAGGTTTGCGTGCGTTAATTTCGGGGTCTATAAATCAATAATAATATGTTTGTTTTGTTTGTTTCAATTCTATAGGCTGCGGAACTACTGGACCGATTTGGTTGAAATTGTGTACAGAGATTCTTTGAAACCCGAGAAAGGACATGGAATAGTTTTTGTCCCGAAAATCCTACGGGATAGGAAGATATACGCGGGTTAAACCGCTAAGCTCAGTTAGTTGTATATAAAATTTTGAATCAAAATATGATTTGTCATTTTTCCGTTCAGTAGTTGCGGTGTGATTGACACAACAACCAAACTTTGACATTTATAATATCTATTAGTAGAGTAAAATAAAATCGAATTTCCATATTTCTTAAATGTTTGTTTAAACGTTTTAAGTAATATTATTTTTCCTTTTAACTTACTTCAATTGTTTTGGTTTATAAATTCACACCCGTATTCTCATACGTTCCTCGAACATTCCTCGACTTCACTCAACCTCTGTCAATGAAAATTTACATTGTAAGTCGAAACTACAACAACTAACTCACGTCCACTCACGTTATGAAAAATTCGGAGAAGAAAATTTACCAACTCGATTCGTGCGATCTGTTTATTAAAATATTATATTTTTATGTTATGAATTTTCGATTGAAATTCGTCATACGTCATATTTGACGTAACCTGAGTGGAGGTAAAATTAAGGTAACTTCCTAGAATACTGGTGTCAAAGTCGATTTTGTTTTGGGTTTTCTTTTTGCATCTGTACCTATAACGAAAGAATGATATATCATATTTGTTATATTGTAATTTGTAAACCAATAAATACCATACACCTACATACCATACCATATACATACCATACCTTTCTGAACTTAAAATCCCTCAATTATTTATACAAATAAACATATTTATCTCAAACTTCTCCCCAGATAAGTCTCTGGATCCAGCTCATCCACCACCTCACAGCAGCGATCCTCCTGGGCGGCATTTTCTACGGCATCGGCAACGACGGCTCCATCCCCATCGCCAACTTCAAGTTCTGCCTCAGTTGCCTCGTCTTCTTCATGTACACCTATGTTATGATCCCTATATTATTGTGTAAGTAGAACTTTCACTTTTTAACCGACTTTCAAAAAAAAGGGAGGAGGTTCTCAATTCAACCGTGTTTTTTTTGTAACGTCGGATGCATTATAATAATCTTTATAAATAAGAATCAATTTCCGTTCGTTAGTTTCTCAAAAACTCGAGAACAGCTGAACGGATTTGACCATCTTTTAAAAAAGTAAAGGTTTAAACATTAAGAAATTGCGTTAAGAATATTAAAAAACACAATTATATTTTTCCATACAAATACAAGTCTGTCAAATACGTCACGTTCAAAAATGGCGGTATGAAGTTCGCCGGGTTTGCTAGTTATGAATAAGTCTTATCATTCACCAATAAAAATAATCTTTACCTTTACTAATATCGTCATCTTTATTACTTCTTTCTATTTATAATATTGTGAGTCTTCTTTACAATACTGTGAAGGGTCAACAACGGTCCGAAATATAATATTCGTTTATTGAGGTTCTTGAAATTCTAATTATTAATTTAATAACAACGTCGACTGGACAAAAACAGAGCTATTTATTATAATGTTAATTAACACGCATTCAATCAAAAAAGAACTCTGTGATTTTTTTAAGAAAAAAACGTTAAAAGGATTTGCATATAGATAAGCTAGATGTTTTTCAATACGCACTGCTCACGCACGGACATAAGACAATGGTTGTATGTTCGTTCAATTAATTTAATTCAAAATAAATTTACACGGGAATGGATTCCACAAACTCTTAATTTAAGTACTATTTATTATTATGGTCGAATGGTCCTCGCCTTGCGTTGGTGCTTAGAAAATAACTCCTGTAGGTAATTTATTTTTATACTATCAACAGCCAGCCCTAGTCTCCTACACAAAGGCCATTCTTTTTCTCATACAATCAGATCTTTCAGACCATTAATACTTTAATTGTTATTGTTAAACAGTCCCAATGGAAATGCGTATGTTACGGCGTGAGTACTTCAACCGCTGGTACAGTCTGAAGGCCTACTACGCTGCTCTCACGATATCAACCCTTCCAGTTATGGTAAGAAATATCTTATATATAAAAATGAATCGCAAAATGTGTTGGTAAGCGCATAACTCAACAACGGCTGGACCAATTTGGACAATTCTTTTTTTAAATGTTCATTGAAGTTCAAGCATGGTTTTTACGGCGAGAAAAATTCGAATTTCCGGGTCCACGCGAGCGAAGCCGCGGGCGGAAAGCTAGTATTTAATAAAAGCTAGTTTTATATGTATGTACAGATTTAGATTGATTTTTAACCGACTTCTCAAAAAATGAGGATATTATTTGAGGCGTATTATAATTTTTTACCATTACCTTTTGTACATATGAGTAACCTATTAAAATGATTCAGTTAATCCTCGGCATGGTGTTCATGGTGATAAGCTACGTGATGTCAGGGCAGCTGATGGAATGGGACCGCTTCCTGCTTTACTGCGTCATTGGTATCCTCACCGCCATCTGCTCTGAGGGCTTGGGGCTGGTAGTGGGGACCGCGTTCAATGTGACTGTAAGTAACTAGTGGCTCGCTCCGAGCTAGACCTCGCCTTTTATATCAAAATCGTCTAATGGATACCCTCTTTATTGTTTAACCCCCAACCGATTACGCTCATTTTTGTACTGATAATTTTTCCTTGTTTTTACAAAGATCTTTAAGATCAACAACAAACAAACAAACAATTTAGAAAACATTGCTCATCTTCGAACTTGACATTTTCTTTTGTCTAAACTATTTGCTCATTAAATTTAATCAAAATTGGATAAAGAAAACGATATTCAATTTATCGTCCGACAAATCTTATTCTACTATACTCAATTTACATAACTCTACAAACAACTAACTTAACAAGCACATCAAATTAATTTGTATATTTGTTTTTACAGAACGGCTCAATCGTAGGTCCAGCAACAGTTGCTCCACTCCTCGCCCTGTGTTGCTACGGAATGGGCTTCGGCCGCTTCATCGAACCTGTTATGAAATTCCTCATGTCCGTGTCTTACTTACGATACGCGCTCTCTGGTCTATGCCTAGCTCTATACAGTAAGAGACCATTGATGGATTGTAAAGAAGAGTTTTGCCTCTACTCGGACCCAAAACTGCTATTACGAGATATCGGCATGGCAAACGATAACTACGGTATACAAATCGTCGCTCTACTCGGGTTCACAATCCTCCACAGATTTGTAGCATATTTTGTGTTACGGTACCGACTTACATCGGAATTTACTAGCAAATTCATGACGTATATAAGCAAATTTTTGAAACATAGATAATTCGGTAACTTGCATAATTTTTATAACGGGTTTGTCTGATATGATAAGTGTTCAAAACATGTTCGATATTTCAGATAAAGAACGTACTATCGGTGGTTACATTAATGCAGTAAATGAAATGGGTTTTGCCGAAACTACTTGTTTTAATAAATGCAAATATAAAGCTTTAATGTAATATGAATTTATACTTAGATATTGCTAGTTCAAATTTCTCTGTTAATAAGACTTAATATTAATAATATCGTAAAGACTTAACATACAATAAAATGTTCTATACAAATTATTATACTATTATATTTTCGTACAAGTAGGTAAATTAATTTAAGGAGCGTTATTCAATTTAGATTAAGATTCAATTTAAAGGTATATAACATTCAAGAACCTCTGTTTTTAAATTATTGAAATAATAGCGGCTGTGCCGCGATTACAATTGTTTTATGACTGGGTAGTAGGTATATACATATCAGAGATTTTTTATCGATTCATAGAAAAATTTGAATACGTCCACCTGCAATATATATTTGTATATCTATAAGAATTTTTCGATATAATGATGGGGATTAATCGTAGCATACTAGTGCGCCTAGTATTAATGACAGGTGTATCCAGTTTTGAGTGGCAATCTGACTAACCACAAAAATAAATAAAACATGTGGGTGAAATATTAGCACAGTTTATTTAAACTGCAATCGATTTTTCCTCAATCTGCGACGTTGTCAGCTATGATATCTGTGAAATGTGTAAGCGTGTGGTTTTTTATCTGTGTTATTATTTTCAACTCTTAGGCTAGGTATATAACGTAGTGTAGTAAAGAAATAAAAACCTCGGTAATGATCTGCAATTTCTAAAGATGAAACAAAAGTCCAATGTAAAAGGAAATTTAGGATAAAGTAAGGCAATCACAATAAATCTACAAGACGATAATAATTTATCTTGAGTATCATTCGAGTGCCCTTGATAAATCTCATACACTTTCGTAAACTGTTTTAAAATCATTACTTACTTCCCTTACTTTATCTTCAAGGCACTTCCCATTTTACGTTTTTCACATTTCTCAATTATGATGTACTTACTACATTTAAGAATTCAATATTTAATGTGGAAACGATTCAATTATATAGGAAAATTTGTCTATAAGCATAATATTATATTTAATGCATATATTAACATTTTACAACACTATTGCAATTTAATATTTAAAAATTAATATTATTTTGTGTCTATAATGAATTCATACATAAGTGATAGACCGCCTCGTTGGTTCGCACGTCAGACGCTCCATACCCTAATAGGGAATACCGTTAGTGCTCTGAAAATCCTGAAAAACTCCTCTAGTACAATACTGTTCCATCAAATAATGCCTAGAGAGAAAAGGTTTGTTATATATTTAAACGATTAGTAAATAAGTACAATGAATACTGGTTAGTACTCTGGGAATGCACGATGCAAATAAAATCAGTTCTTCTTGATCAAGAAGAGACTTAGTTGTATTTGCTTCACTAAAACTGGAATAGGCCCCATAGGGGCGGCAAAGTCCAATTCAATAGAAAAAAACAACTATGCTTGTTTTTTTTTAATTTCTTCTTACACGATGAAGATGGTAAAAGTATTTATTTCTTTTCGAGGAAACGGGGGGCGGTACTAAAAATTGAAGATCCAGGAATTTAATCGGAACATGTTATTAATTTGGTACTTAATTAATTTATTATTATTAATTGTGTTAAATGTATATTGTATATTCGTAAACGTAAGTATTACATGGTTCTGGTTTCAGATACTGATCAAAACGCAATCTTAAACCTAAGTAATGTATATTATTATTTATAAGTTTAATGGAGGAAAAAATCCTTGAATGTTACTTTTATGACGATTGTGTGACGTGTGCATATTGATGTAAATTTAATTTATTTTAAAATGAACGGTGTAATGGTGACAATAAATGTATATAAAATAAAAAAAATATTTTCTACTTACTCGAGTTTCTTATCCCATCCTAATTCCTAACCCAACTATTAGACAATGATGTTGCATCTAATTCAAATCTAGATAACAGTTAATTGTAGGATATAAAGATTTATAGAATTATCGGTTCTCTGGTAACGAGTTAACAAACATGCTATAACTTATATACTTAATGAACTTCAGGTTTGTATTATCTGCATTACAAATTACCACTTTGTCTACTACAGTTTACAGACTGAATTTAAACTGGCGTCTGACTAACTTTTTTCATTCAATGACTCGAAGTGACTGATAAGGAGAGTATTATGCAGGTTATTTTAAAAACGCTCTTTTTATACAAATATCCTTAAATGTTTCGATAGGCACCTACCGCTGTCCGCTGCAGTCACTACATAGTAAACTCCAAATAGTAGAGGTGTTATAAAATACTAATAACTAAAAAATGGCTTTATTATTTTTCAAGTTTGCCTTTCATGTTTGGATTAATAACACAAAACAGTTCAAAATATGCCCCTAACCTTGGAATAACCACAATTCGCGCAAGGAGTCTCACGTGGAAGGTAGTCTATAATTATAATGAATTGTATTTTTCATCATTCAAAGTCATTATCAAAACTATTTAAACAGTAGTACTAGTATTTGATATATTATAAATTACTTAAAACAAGAATACATACTATGTTGTACCTAAGCATAGCCTCAAACTATTATGGTTGATTATTGATAATTTTATCACGTTAAAAATATAATTCAATTTGCGTCACAAAACAAATTGGGAAAAAAAATCTTATAACATTGTATAATCTGTTTATTCCATGATGTAAGAACCATTATCACAACACTCAAAGCAAACGTGATAACTTTTATTGTTATACCAGATTGTAGATAACCACATAACCTTCATGGGGTTACCTTTATTTATCAGAAGAAATATTATTATAAATAATAAGCCATACTTTCAATAATAAATAATGTAAAAAAAATATATGTATTTTAATTTATTAGTCTCTAGATAACAAAATATTGATATCTAAATGCCTACATAGAAGTTTTATAACAATTAAATACAACAGATAAGCATTTTGAGATTACAAATAAACTGATACATGTAAGAAACGTAACAATTTTATTGCCAATAATATCAAAAAAATCTCTTTATATTTTCCCTATAATTATCTTAATATACATATTTACTTGCAAACTTCCAGGGCATCCTTCTTCTCCTCATCCAATTCCTTACCAGTGATATCAAGCATTTTGCGGGCAAAGTCGGAGATTGTGAGTCCTTCAACAATCTTCCATTTGCCATTGCTTACGGTCACAGGGAATGAGAATACAACATCACGGGGTGCGCCATATGATCCATCAGAAACAACTCCCATACTGACCCAACGGTCACCAGTGCCTAAGAACCAATCCCTCATGTGATCTGATGCAGCTTTAGCTGCAGACAAAGCCGAGGACATTTTTCTGGCTGCAATAACAGCAGCACCACGTTTTTGTACAGTTGATACAAATGCATTCTTCAAAAATTCATCATCATTGATAGCGGCAGGAACTGATTTTTCAACACCACCAATGTTAACTACAGCGTTGGTGGCATCTGGGAATTGTGTAGAAGAGTGGTTACCCCAAATAATGACATTCTTGACATCCTGCACTCTAACCCCCAGTTTGGCAGCGAGCTGGGCTTGGGCACGGTTTTGATCAAGACGTGTCATAGCAGTAAAATTTTCTTTTGGAATGGATGGTGCATATTTGGAACAAATCAAAGCATTAGTGTTCGCTGGGTTACCAACCACCAACACTTTAACATCCTTGCGTGCAACCTTGTCTAAAGCTTGTCCCTGTTCCTTGAAAATGCGAACATTGGCAGATAGAAGGTCTTTACGCTCCATACCCTCTTTTCTTGGCATAGCACCCACTAAAAATGCGGCAGCTACATCTTTAAATGCTTCTTCTGGATTGGCAGTGGGAAGAACTCCAACAAGAAGCGGTAGAGCACAGTCAGCCAATTCCATGACTACTCCCTCGAGGACACCCATCATGGGGGCAATATCGAGAAGGTGGAGGTATACAGGTTGCTCAGGGCCAAATACAGCTCCTGATGCGATTTGATAAAGAAGAGAGTAGGCAATTTGTCCTGCCGCTCCGGTTACGACGACTTTAATTGGTGCAGCCTGAAATTGAATTCATAGGTATAATTATCATCTTTGCTTTGAAAAAGTTTTGTATTTAGAAATAACAAAAATTGAACAAGATTCCAATAAGAAAATTAGAGACCCATTACCATAGTTGTAGCCAAGATAACAAATTCCGAAGCACTGGATTTACGTTTGCCGCAACAAGAAAAGGCCATGGCATAAGGACTAATGAGTTATTACAGAGCATTTTAAAGATAATTAATTATTATCTAGAAATCACTTGATAATCGCATTCCTTACTGAGCTCGTTCCATTTAATAGTCGAACATCGAAATCCAAAGTTCATGTTAATTTTGAACTTGAAGGTGGATACTAAATAATAATTCTAAAATATAATGTAAAGGTCAAGTGAATGTCACTGGAATTTGAAAATTAATAAATTACATACCATTTTAATGTTTTGAGCTCTTCTTGCTAATAAATTGAAGTCGATATTAAAATTCCGTAGATAATGAAAATTATCTGCCGGCAAATCTCAATAAAATGTCGAACCGGTTATACGTTCCGCTGTTCGACGCGTTATACAATGCTTCAAACTTTTTATAGTGCGAAATGCGAATCTATACACGCAAAGTCACAAACACAATTCACGTGAACAATTTATTTTCTATCAAAGCAATTTGTAACTAATAGTAATGTAATAAACGTAGATTTTCATTGAAGTTTTGCCCTAGTAGTACCAGTATTAGTGTATAATCTATGGTAGTAACCAATGTACTCTGTGGTTTTGCCTACTCGATATCGATATCATCGTCAATTCGTCATTCGTCAATCTTGTGTTTTTTTTTTTTTTTAATAATTTATTCATAACCATGGATACAAGTCCTTCAGTCGGAATCTTAAAGTAATATACATTTCAATATATTCTAAAACATACATTAAAACAAAAATAAAAGAATAATCACTAAAAGCTACAGAAATAACATTAATATTTTAAACTAACTAACTAAGTTTATAATCATAAATATATTCGATTCTTTTTCAGAACAATATTAAGAATTAAATTTTTTCTACAGTATTTACAATGTATTTAAATATCGGAATGAAATAATCTTTGTTAGATAGTAAATCTTCAACCCGGCGGGGACGGGGGAACACTAATTGAATGTCCTTGGGCGATATCACTCAATTCACTGACAAGTGTCAATCTTTGAATTCCAAACGTTCGACACTGTAAAATAATATGGTTTATGTCTGCGTTTTCCTGGGAACAATGTGTACAAATGTCTTCCGTAATTATTTTCATCCTATAAAGATGCGCTGGAACCAAGCAATGTCCAAACCGCAAACGATTAATTTATTTATTTATTTATTTATTTAATGATCGTAATAAACTTTCGACTAGTGTATTTGAAGTCATTATACCAAGGTGTTGTAG
>LQNK01001074.1:0-11631 GCA_001586405.1 Phoebis sennae
ATTGACCAGATCTCAGAAACTTGGAGGAGTTACTGTCAATCACTGTTTAATGACCCCCAGTTCCATCAATATCCTAAGACAGATCTAAAAGACGATGAGCTCGAACCGGATATTCTCCTGTCGGAAGTTGAGGGAGCCATCAAGCATCTGAAGAATGGCAAAGCAACAGGAAGTGATTTAACTCCCATAGAAACCATAAGAGCTTTAGGAGAATGCGGCACACGTATCTTACACACCATCTGTAATAAGATATGGCAAACCGGACTTTGGCCATCTGAGTGGACTCACACAATTTTCACACCATTGCATAAAAAGGGTTCTACTAGGAAATGTAGCAATTATAGACTTATTGCATCATATCGCACGCTAGCAAAATAATGCTACATATTCTGAACGAACGTATTAGAGCATATCTGTCTAAGGAGATCGCGCCGGAGCAAGCTGGGTTCGTAAAAGGAAGAGGCACTAGAGAACACATTTTAATCGTCCGCCAGATCATAGAAAAGGCACGAGAGTTCAACAAACCAACGTACATATGCTTTGTTGATTTCTCTTTGTTGTCTTGTGGAAGACCTTAACAGATATGGGCACGCCAAAACATCTGGTACACCTTTTAAAATGCCTCTATGAAAACGGGTCTGCCTCTGTGCGTACAGATGACATCCTATCAAGCACGTTCCACCCCAGTGCTGGCGTTCGTCAAGGTTGTATTGTATCACCCATCTTATTCAACGCTAACACTGAGCTTATAATGCGTATCGCTCTTGAAGACTGGACGGATGGCGTTGTGATCGGTGGATACAAAATTGCAAACCTTCGATATGCTGACGACACTACCCTCTTTGCGACGAGTCAAAGCCTCATGGAGGAATTACTCAACAAAATGGAGCGTGTGAGTTCTGAGTTCGGATTAAAGATCAACCGCAGCAAGACTAAGATGGTTATTGTGGACCGTGCAAAAAACAATTCGCCAGAAGTGACTCAGATCGCGAATTGCGACGTAGTACAATCCTACATTTACTTAGGGGCCCTAATATCAAACGACGGTGGTTGCATTGATGAAGTGAAACGACGTATGGCTGTTACCCGGACCTCAATGGACAAATTAAAGAAAATATGGAAGAACCGCAACATCACTGAAGCCACTAAGACCAGGCTAGTTAGAACACTAATCTTTCCCATATTTCTTTATGCTGCCGAAACGTGGACTGTACGTGAAATGGAGAAAAAGAAGATAGACGCGCTAGAGATGTGGTGTTGGAGAAGGATGCTTGGGGTATCATGGACTGAATTTCGCACCAATGAGTCGATACTCCAAGAACTCGACATAAAGCAACGTCTGTCTTCCGTAGTACAGTCCAGAATACTCAGCTTCTTCGGCCACGTTTCAAGAAGAAACGATAATGCCATAGAGCGACTTGTCGTCCAGGGTAAAGTTGAAGACAGTAGACCGCGCGGAAGGTCGCCCATGCGCTGGACTGATCAGATCAAGTCTGCGGTGGGTGGTCCAGTGCATGAGTGTACCAGAATGACAGAGAGCAGAGAGAAGTGGCGAGAAATGGTACAAAAAGCAACAGCCAAAAAAGACTCTACATGACGGTCACGACACTCTGTCAAGAGTGACACGAATAAGAAGAAGAAAACGATTTGGGAACTTATTTTTCTTTTCTATTTGCGTCCTATAATACTTCATTTATTTGACGTAAATATTCTGCGTGTCTTATGCATTAATCCGTGTTATAAATGATGTGTGAGACGAACCAATTCAGTCAAACCTTGCTGAATTGTGTTAATATCCAAAAAGAAAATGTAATAAATTTTGCTCTTAAGATATATTTATTTATTACTGCCTCGTTGGTCTAGTGGTCTTTTGGTAGTAAGTGAAGCTTTTTACTACACGTCAAAGGGTCTCGGGTTCCAATCCCGGGTGATGCCAAAATCATAATAATATGTACCCAATGAACAAAATACGATATTTTCATATCCATAATACTAATATTCGTATAGGCTAGGTATATTTATGTATGTTACTCAGTCATGCAAAAACAGCTGAACGGGTCTCCGTTCGATCGGAAAATTGGAAGGACATTAACTACCATAGCTCGGCATGGATTATGTAAGGGCACAATATGGACGGAATCGGGGGTACACGTCAGCTGATTGAATGAGATTTATTTTTGATTCTTTTCATAGACAGGTACTGAACTCATTTTGGTGTATGTATGTGACTGTTCCGACCAGTTCGACGACAGAAGAACCGGCAAACATTTTAAGTACTTGTGGCTTTGACTAGGTTAACGGTCATTTTCAATAATGTATCACAGATTATGGATAGATTGGTATGTCAGATTATATGACAATAGAAAAGTCATAGCAAATGTATCCGTAGTTAGGATATTGAAATCAAAGTAAGTGCAAATAGATAGATTTGTCTGACTTTAGTAAGCAAAAAAAGGGATAGATAGAATAATGAAAACGGCTGTAAGACGTTGTACAATAATATGGTGTTGTATTTTCCCGTGAGTTTCATATGTTTTGCTTTGTCACTTTTGTACCTTCTAACTATCCTTAGAAAAAAATAGTACCACATAAAAGTTTTTCGGGCTCGTCCGGGATTTGAACCCGGGACCTCTCGCACCCTAAGCGAAAATCATACCCCCAGACCAACGAGCCGGTTGGTATGCTTCTCGAAATAAAACACCAAATTAATGTAAGGCATACATGCGTCACAACTACCTTTCACCTGTCAACATATAAAATTATGTCTTAGCACTTTTGTTATTGTGTCTAAATTCGATATACACCTGTTTTGAGTAGCTCAAGATTAAATAATACCGTTTTATTGTTACGTTGATATCGAATCTATGAGAAATTAATCTATACAATCAACAGACCATTAAATATTTATGAAGATTATTGTTTTGTCACGAATTGGATCGAATGTAATATTTTGTGATAATGCGTACTAATTTAACATTTATGTGACAAAGAAGAGGAATATTCTTTTCAATTCTTTCCCTATTTTCTTTCTTGGTTCATAAAAAATGGTAGACACTTAACATTAAATCACGTACAAACGCCTTTTTCTTCTATAAGTATGAAGTATATTATATTTAGTGTTTATCGTACAAATAATATTAATAATATTAAGTCATAGCTCACTGAGTTTTTTTTTAATTATATTTTAGTATATATTCAAATACTACAAGGTTAAAATTATTTTATAAACGTAACAATAATAATGTCTTTCACGTACTTCTAAAAACAGCTATTAGTTGCATTTTTCAATTGGAAATTATAAAGATAATTTTTTTTAGTTGAAAGGTAGAATACATGAAGAATGGTTTTGTTTATATTTCCGAGCCAGCATACACTTACACCTGATGTTACCGCGACTACCGCAGCTCACGAATACTGAGAAAAGGATTTCTGAACGGAAAAAAGGAGAGAAATATGGTTGGAAGGTAGAGGTTTAAATGGTGGTATGGTTGGAAGGTAGAGGTTCCTTGACGCCCCTACTAAATACGAAACACTGTTTTACACCGATTTACTTCGGAGTTGTAACTTCCCCTGTACGAGCTTGGTACAATTCGTGCATCATTGGCTTACAGCCTTAAATTTATTTGGTGCTTCATTTCGAGAAGCATACCAACCGGCTCGTTGGTCTAGGGGTATGATTCTCGCTTTGGGTGCGAGAGGTCCCGGGTTCAAATCCCGGACGAGCCCGAAATATTGATTTTGACATCATTTATTACATTTTTGACAGTTCAAATTCAATACTACGCATGCCTATATATAAACTTCGCCACTTATTATATTAGTACTAATATAACATTACAACAAAACAGCTGTAAGATGTAATAAATTACAAATTTTAACAATAGAGCAGCAAGGCGCATTCAGGTCACCTGATGTTAAGTGATCACCACTTCCTATGACCACTATAGATCTTATATACTTCTTCTTCTTCTGAGTCGATTCCTCATGACTGAGGGTCGTGACCAGCTCCGTTTGTGATGGTCTGCCATTCGGTACGATTTTGTGCAAGTTCCATGGAATTGTAAATTATATACTTAAAAGGGGAATAAATAATGAAAGGAAGAAAGGCCTGTATCACATTCTCTCGTCCTGTTCTGCTCCTCTCTCCTTCCTTCAAGCCAGCAAGGCATCTGCGGTACTTCATGTTGTAGATGTTCATGGGCTGCGGTCAGTCACTTAACCTCAGGTGAAACGCATGCTCTGCTTGCCTGTAACATAAAAAGAAAGAGAATTTTGCTCTCCTTCGTTATAAAAATGGAAAGGGAAAATGCATTTCGTTATATTTGGCTCAATTAGTGCTGAAACCATAATAAACTCATAAATATTTAATGTCTTGTTATTAATTTGTTATATAGATTCGATATTAGCGATAAAATAATATTTCATATGTAATTTATTACTGAAAACAGCTGTTAGTCAAATTTAAACACAGTTATAAAAATAATAAGATATAATTTTCAATGTAGATAGATGAAAGGTAGGTGTGACATATGTAAGCCTTAATTTCACTTGGCGGTTTATTTCGAGGAGTATACCAACCGGCTCGTTGGTCTAGGGGTATGATTCTCGCTTTGGGTGCGAGAGGTCCCGGGTTCAAATCCCGGACGAGCCCGGAATATTGATTTTGACATTACTGTTTACATTTTTTGACACGACAAATTCAATGCAACAAATGCCTATAAATAAATTTTGCCATTTATTATGACATGAAATGCTATATTTACCACCACATTAGTATGTAAAAAAGATATTTTTTAACGACTACTACTTAATACTACATGAAGTTACTACATAGGGGACAGAGAAAAAAAGGCAGGCGCAATGGTGGCAAAAAGGCCTGTCCATCAGCACAGCAGCGATAATTATTAATTATCGCTACACTGATACGTATTATATTACTACTAACTTTAGTATTATATAATCTGTGCTACTAAAATAAAACATAACAACAAAACAGCTGTAGGATGTAATAAATTACAAATTTAAACAGTAGAACAGCAAATGGCATTTAGGTCACCTGATGTTAATTGATCACCACTTCCTATAATCATTATAGATCTTATAATAGATTTAAAAGGAGAGGAAATAATAAAAGGAAGAGAGGCCTGTATGCCCGTCTCAATCTCTCGTCCTGTTCTACTCCTCTCCCCTTCCTCCAAGCCAGCAAGGCATTTGTGACACTTCATGTTGTAGATGTTCATGGTCTGCGGTCAGTCACTTAAGATCAGGTGAACCGCATGCTCCACTTGCCTGCTGTGACATAAAAAGAAAATGAATTCTGCTCTCATTCATTATAGAATCGGAATTTATCGTTTAAGATTATATTTGACTCAGTAAGTGCTAAAACCATAATCTTCTTATAAATATTTAATGGCCTGTTATTCATTTGTTATAGATTCGATATCAACGTAACGATAAAGTATTATTTCATGTAGTTATTACTGAAAACAGCTGTTAGTCAAATTTAAACACAATTATAAAAAGAATAAGATATAAGTTTCCATGTCGATAGATGAAAGGTAGGTGTGACATATGTAAGCCTTAATTTCACCTGGCGGTTTATTTCGAGAAGCATTGCAACCGGCTCGTTGGTCTAGGGGTATGATTCTCGCTTTGGGTGCGAGAGGTCCCGGGTTCAAATCCCGGACGAGCCCGGATATCACTTTTGATAAAATTAATCACCTTTTTGGTATTACAAGTAGAATATTGCGAATGCTTGTATAATTAAACATATAATCATATTGTCCTATAATTGATAATTGATTTATTTTTTGTAGCTATAATAATACTAAGGAATATTCGTTATAAAATATTAAATAGTCTTCTAAAAAGTATATAATAATGTTAATCCCTTTTTCATTTATTATTTTTCATGAACGACATGAAGAAAAAATTGTACGTCGTTATATAAGTATCATACGTAAAAAAAATTACTAGTTACATAGGACAAGAAAATGATCACATAGAATAGTATAGTAATATATTAACTCTGACATAGGTTACCTAATGTTAAGAGAACACAACCCATGCACACTTTAAGTGTTTTTCTTTAAGAAATAAATAAAGAAAGGATAGGGATTAGTTTTTCCTCTCCTCATAAATTTGGTAAGGGAGTACGCATAATCGCTAAATATTATATTTGTCCCAATTCATGCGGAAACATTAATCTTCTTATAAATATTTTATGGTCGTTTGATTGTATACATTAATTTCTCATAGATTCGATATCAATGTAACAATAAAACGGTATTATTTAATCTTGAGCTACTTAAAACAGGTGTATCGAATTTAGACGCAATAACAAAAGTGCTAAGACATAATTTTGTATGTTGACAGGTGAAAGGTAGTTGTGACGCATGTATGCCTTAAATTAATTTGATGTTATATTTCGAGAAGTGTACCAACCGGCTCGTTGGTCTAGGGGTATGATTTTCGCTTAGGGTGCGAGAGGTCCCGGGTTCAAATCCCGGACGAGCCCGGAATATCGTTTTTGATATAATCAATATTCTATTATGTGACATTTTATGTAACATGCTAAATTCTAATGTGTATCATAAAACAAACGATTATCTAGATTAAAATAACTTTATAATTACAGGTAACTTTTTTAACTATTTGTGGATTGTATACGGATATAAAAGAATCTCAATGATTATTCACTGTTACGAATATTAATCCGGGTCCTTAATGTTAAAAATACATTATAATTTTATATTTCTATTATCTTTGCGATTGATTTAAGTATAAACAACAGGCACAAAGTACAAAGTAGTATTAATAAAAAGGATATCCGGGCTCGTCCGGGATTTGAACCCGGGACCTCTCGCACCCTAAGCGAAAATCATACCCCTAGACCAACGAGCCGGTTGTTGAAAAAAACAAAATTCGTAACAACATAGTGCGGCGTTATATCATACATTCACTTTCACTAGAGAAATCCGAGGTGTGGGTAATGTAGGTTAGTAAGGCTTGAGGTCAATCTGCTAAAATTATGACCTTGACATTATGATATTCCAATCTAAGATGGTATACGTAGAGTATTTTAGAATAAACTATCATTTTATAATTGATTTATTTTAAGTAAAACTAATCGTTATTTTAACTATGAAAATGCGGGATTAATTTCAATATTTATTTATTTATTTATATACTAGCTTTCCGCCCGCGGCTTCGCACACGTAGGCTACTAATTTCTGTATTTTGTAGAGGCGTACAACAAAAGTCTAAAATAATTACGGTCGCAGGACCGCTGATTTATGCGCATCTATAGTTTTTTTTATAATTTTCTATAGAAATAGGTTTGACCAAAATCTGACAATACGCGCGCCTCTTGAAAATACAGAAAATTTTAGCCCGCGGCTTCGGGCGGAGAGTTAGTTATTTTTTGAAGGTTTTTTAGAATTCATTAAGCGTTTTTATCGTCTTAACCTATAGATATTGGGGACATGCCTTTTTATACTCTTAACGTATAGATTAAAGTATAAAAAGGCATGTCCGCAACTCAACCAAAATCACGTGGTATGACACATTTACGACTTTAGAAGCGTATATCTAAAAAAATATGTATTTTTGCAAAAAACGCATTTAGAAACCTCCATTTTATTTTCAAATACCTATCCAATGACACCTCATTTAATGATGTATTAGCGAATTTATTTTTTTACCCTCCGATTACATGTATGGAGAGTCACCCTTAATTTTTTTTTTTTTCAAATAAAATGTAGCCTATAAGTTGAACCTAATATTGGTCTATCAGCATGTGAAATTTTATCAAAATCTACCCAGTAGTTATGACGTGATTGACGAACATACAAACAGATAAACAGACAAACAGACAAACAGACAAACAGACAAACAGACAAACAGACAAACAGACAAACAGACAAACAGACAAACAGACAAACAGATAAACAGACAAACAGAAAAAAAAAATTCTAACCATGGTTTTGGCATCTATGAAACATACATATTACATACCAATCACTCTTTTTGAAAAATATTCCATGTACAGAAATGGTTCGGTTACTCTTTTATTATATGTATAGATTTATATTATAAACAAAGCGAAAAAATCATTAGTGCTGGTCAATGAATTTAAAAAACTGGCCAATTGCGTGTCGCTTTTTGCAAGAAGGGTTCAGTAATATAAAAAAAATAAATAAATAAAAAAAAGTATTCATTTTCTCTCAAAATTCTTAAACTAAAAGTTAGATACAAACATTATATTGGGGTCAACATTAGATCAGTATATTGGGATCCTACTTAATATTTTTCTTTTTTTTAATGTTTTTTTTACTACGCCAGCGATAATACGTAATTTATGTAATTTTCAGTTTACTAACTATAACAGTTTAGGAGATTCCTACATCCTTGTGGCAGACTGACAGATAACAGAGGCTTAGTAATGGGGTCCCGTTTTCACCTTTTAGGTACCGAATCCTAAAATTATTTCTGATTATGATAAACAGACATCTAGTATAATTGTAT
This sequence comes from Phoebis sennae, assembly GCA_001586405.1. NCBI lineage: Eukaryota > Metazoa > Arthropoda > Insecta > Lepidoptera > Pieridae > Phoebis > Phoebis sennae. The sequence goes on from LQNK01001074.1 coordinate 8,527, forward strand.
ATTAATCAATATTGAGAATAAAATATAAAAAATGGCACAGAGGACAACTAAATTTAATAAAATAATAAAAATCCGACGTCAAACTATAAAAAACATAACTCCATCAAAATATAACGTTCAGTAAAAATTTAAAGACCAACCGTTGTTTTATATTTGCAGTCGTAAACAATTCAATTTTTGTGTCAAGATGGCACACATAATACAGGTAACTTGCTGTTCTTGGAAGAATTTTAAAATAGGATTACGTTTCAGAAAATCTCTTCTGTGTGCAGAAAATACAGTTTGTATCGAGCATTTTTACGTATTTTAATGCACTAGTGATCTAACCCGGCTTTTATACATATGAACCTTCCTCTTGAATCACCTATGTATAAAATAAACCGCATAGAAATTCGTTGGGTAGTTTTGAAGATTTAATTATACAAAGGGATAGACAGCGGGAAGCGACGATGTTAAATAGCATATAATAATAATAATAATAGATAGTTCCCCTGACCGATTTCAGCCATGGTAGCGAATCTCAACAGAGACTAGCCAGCTGCACAGGAGATATTATAGCGCACGAGAGTACGTACGAACTCGGGTGCACTCTCTATTCCTTTACTCTCATAACCCGATGGGACGGCAGACCAACACGACTGGAGAAAGATCAGGTGCAAGACCGACGGCTTCACGTGCTTTCCGAGGTACGGGTATTTTCCAACCCCGTCAACTTATAGACTCAGGGCTGTTACTAAGATTCCTTTGTCAGAAAAATCCCAATAACATTTTTTTGCCCCCCCTGGGATTCGAACCCGAGTCTCCTCCAGACCAGCAAGCAGACCGCCTGAAATTTAAGGCTTCAAAAATAATGCTAGACATTATTTTATTTAAGCCCTAATTTTGCAGTTGCAAAGTTGTTCCTTAGCAGTTGTTACGGAAACTGATTGAATATCAACCACACGTTCAAACGGATTATCACGTTTGTCCGGGAAGTGTCCGTAAGTGCTTCAGTCGGGACTAATTGAATTACCCGGGACTTGGGCATTTTACAATCTGCTAGCGGTAATACAGCGTGACTTCTGTGTGGGAACATGTCAAAACTTTTTGGCAGAAAGTATGCAGGTTTTTATTAAGTATTTTTCATGTGGAATTTTAGAAATCCGGTACCATTAATATCAAAATCGCAGGCTGGTTGAATTTGGAAAAATAATTGACTAGTTGAGAACTTCTTGATGTTGTAAAAACGTTGTTTTAATTCACATAATCTCATTCTACGGAAAATTAGACGACAGAAATAGCGACATAGAGTTAGAAAGAAAGAAAGAAAAAGGCATTTATTCAGCAATAAAAATAAAAGTGATAAACAAAAAATAAAATAAAATAAACATATTAGCGTCTTTAGTGTGATTAACAGCAGATTATACTTTTTATTTATTTATTATATAGATAGATCAATATAAGCCCATAAATATTAAAAAGATATTCCGGGCTCGTCCGGGATTAGAACCCGGGACCTCTCGCACCCTAAGCGAAAATCATACCCCTAGACCAACGAGCCGGTTGGAATTACGACCGAAATATCTTAAAATGTTTGGACAGATCACTTTCACTTCTACCGGTTTATTGCTTACAATATAGATAATATCAATAACATGATAGATTGCTCTATTGATATATAGATTTAAAAGTATATTGCTTGTAATGGATGTCACAGACTAACCAACTGTGCAGAAGATATTAGAATTTATAACAATGTAGACAATCTTCACTCTACATAATCCTGGATGTTTGATAATCCAAGTTTTTGTCAGTTATATCAGTAATTGCTTTAAAGACATTCTTATAATATTTAAAATTAGTTGTGCCTCGCGTCTTTACGTGTCCCGCCACTTGAAATCTAATGCGAAATTCGACAACACGTCAAGTACCTCAACAAAAGTTTTTTCACACATTTTTTACATTATAATAATAATGTATAATTAATCCGCATTTAAAATCCTTTAAAAAGTGTTTTATTTAAAAAGTTATTTCTCTAAAAAGTGTGGCGACGGGTTAGAACACATATGTCGCCACCCCATTTCTACCCATGGGTGCCGTAAGAGGCGACAGAGGGTAATTCTGCTGCATAACATCTACAGCGTTTAAAGAGTGGGAGCCGAGCATTGCACGATTGGGCCAAGCTCGCACCGGTGTAACTACCACCCCAGCAGCAGACCGGCGTGAAGCAGTATTGCACTGTGTTTCGTACGGTGAGCTGCTTCCAACGTCCTATCATTATACCTCTCCTTATTTCCTCCCCTCCCTTCAAGCCGGCAAGGCATCTGCGTTACTTCGTCGTAGATGTTCATGAGCTGTGCCTCTTAACATCGGGTGAACCGCATGCTCCGCTTGCCCGCTATAGCATAAAAAAGTGTGATGTTTCCCAAAAAAAAGAGGTGTGCTACCTGTTGCTAGATAACCTATAAACTATTTTATATATATCTTAATCAAAAATCGTTTTTGCAAATAGTAGTAGTAAATGTATATTACGTTAAGCTATAATTATCTTTTGTGCATAGCACGTGGTACAAGTACGAAACGTAGTTATTAAAAGCGTTCATAACTACATGTTAACTAGCTCATCAAACCGACGCGGTTCGCCTGAGATTAACGTTATCGTACTGACACGTAGTGATGTGCTATATGTTATCGATTATCGATGTTTAATTATCTTTATTTAAATTTTTTTCTCTCAGATAAATTCTTAATCGAGGTAGGCTGTATGATATTATACTGTGCCCCGTGGTTTCACCGGAGTATTCCCTATTCCAGCGGTATTAGATCAAAATCATTTCTTGTATCTTTTCTGTTTGATTTTCTACACCTTGTGTTCAAAAGCTCCAAATATCTCACGGAACCCTATTTTTTCTAAAATAAAATTTAGCGTTTCTTATTCGTGGATAATACAGCTTACGAATGGTAAAAGAATTTATAAAATCGGTTCAAAATATTAGTGTAAATAACGCTCAATGGTGCAAATATAGCGAGGGTAAAACATGCCTGGTTACATGCTTACCGATGACATTCGGGACAAGCTAGACATTGAGTGGGAGGGACGGGCATTGGCTGTAAGAGCCAATATGT
>LQNK01001074.1:20305-36164 GCA_001586405.1 Phoebis sennae
ACTGTTTGTCACATTTATTGTGAAATCATATGTAGAATCTAGTCTAATCTAGAAATAGTATTGCTAATTGATTAGTGATAATAATAAAATACCGAGATGCCACTTTTGTAAAAGTAAGGAATTAAGGAAGTAATATAGAATTATATAAATTTATATATACATCAATTCTGATTTAATAATTAAAAAAGTGAAAAGAAATTTATAATCCTTTTAAAGAAATAAAAATAATTTTAAATTATTATAAGTAACTAAGAAATTAAATATAAATCAAGAAAAGAAAATCATGAATACTTTCTACATTTGTCAAATAATTTTGATAATCAAGCATTACTTTGATATACGTTCAAGGTGGTGAACATTTATGCCTTTATAATTTAATATGTATGTTGAAGCGTATATGTAATTTTCTTTGAAAAATTAAAGAATCACATATTTCACATATTGGTATTGAAGATTTATTTGCAATTATTTTCATAGCTTGTAATAGAGAGTATAAATAATTAGTGGTTGTGGGTTTAAATCAATGTCTTAGAAATCTTTTGACTTAATAAAATCTTTGTATACTTTTCGTGTTCATAATATCTCCTAATGAATCATTGTTAAATTATATATTTTGAAATGATTCACAAAAATCCAATGAGTAAAAACATAATAAAATATAATTATTTAAGTAGGATTGAATCCTAACCGTGAAAATTCACAAAATCAAAAAGTCCACTGAGAAATCCATATTGTCCATCAGTTCCTGCAGTGTTTGCAAACATTATAGACAAATGGTTAATTAAAGTATAAGTACTGTATGTATAGTATACTTACCAAAAAACTATTTCAATTATTTTATGCGAAGGTAGGAAATACATTTGGGCCGCTTAAATATTGAAATACATAAAACAAAAAACGAGTTGCTGGATAGTTGGGAATTATAATCTACTGTTTCGATCCTATGAGGACCTTTTTATCAATTGTAACCCAAAAAGGTTGAAAAAATACTGACATCATTTATTTTGGAAACTTGAACATTCGTTGGTTCTTAGCGAATTAAAAAAAAAACAAATACTAAAGATCTAATCGATCGTACTCGAAGAATTGCCGATACTAGTTCCGCAGGTCTGGGACCGTAATAATAGAATTTAATGTTAAAATCTTTAAAAAATTTTATGTAGTAATCGCTTTCGGGTTACAAATTTGTAACTAATTATTATATTTTAACGTATTTATCGTTATGGCCAAATTTGTGTAGAGAATTTGGCGTGGGGTATTGAACTGTTCGAAGTAGATAGTTACATTTTCGAGGCTGTTTTTAGAACATAAATATGTGGCAAGAATATTTTGTATGCGCTCAAAGGTTTGCGCACGAATTCTGTCTTGAGTATAGCGCCTAAAAGCTTCTCTTTTATTACACTTTTAAGACAGATAAATCAAACAAAGATAAATTTATAAATACTACCTCCTAGGAACGCCAATGGCCAATTAACAACGCGGTACCCAAAGCACTATTTAAAATAAATTGTTGAAACATTAAATAATGACAATTTAATGTATTTAGTCAAATACGTTTTACATAAAATGAACTAAAATTCGTTCTAAATTCAGGGATCGAGTTCTAGCTGCACGGAGACCACGCTGACATTGTCAATATGATAGCTAGCCTACGCACAAAAGCCTTGCTGATAAAAATAACAAATATACCGAATATACAACTAGAAGGTGTAAGTAAGGTTTTGACCCATCCACTCAAATAAGGCGACGTGAACTACTTTCAGCAGCCTGGGTATATAACGAGTTATGGGTGCATTGCTAATTTGGTTTATCTTTTGTTAATTTGTATTGACACTATAATAAAAACCACTAAATTTATATTTAGCTAAAGTCCAGTTCCTCAAAGAAATTTCTCGTATTCAAAATCGAATAAATAAAAGCATAACAGCTGGAAATGGTAAAACAATTTTTTTGCATAGTTTAAAGCTTTTGCGATGTAAAAATGTTAATCCTATGCAACACAATCTCCTATTGGTTTTGTAATAAGTACAAAATATCCCTTAAAGATTACAAGGTCCGAGTATAACGCAATGCTAAAGATCGATGTATAATAAAATTACTCATATTTCCACAGAGTAGATAATATGATCTTCGGGAGACAAGTTCGGGACAAGCTGCGAATATTAAATAATTTCGAAAACAATTATGAGGATAATGAAATAAGTAAAAAAAAGGAAAATAAATAAGAGATGGATATTAAACAGAATTATATGTAAAAAAATAACTAAAATATGAGAAAAAATTATAAATACAGTAGTAAAGATATTTATTGCAATTGTTGATTAATCACAATCCATTTGTAAATTTATATGTTTTAAGTATCGTTGTGAATAGAATATTGTACTAAAAATCTGTTTTGAAAAGAGCAAGTTCTACGCGAGTTTTTTGCCGGTTCTTCTCGCTAGAATCCGCTTTCCGAATCGGTGGTAAAATTAGATTACGTATATTTAATAAGATTTATTTTAAATTTAAAAATTTATAAAAAGGAAGGGATGTGGTGTTCACGATATATAATAAATGTTAGCACACAGACCAGTGGGGCGCTAGTGTCACTTCTGACACTTCAAACCTGTCATCTGTGGCGTGCAGACGTATCCGTTGAGCTGTGTGCCTACTTACTGATATTTGAATCTTTTATTTAATGCTCACCTACAACAATAGGACATAACATTGACAATTGACAAGTGACATATGAAAGCAAAGATAACAAACTAAACTTGTTGCAATATGAAATTACTATGATTTCTACGGTAAAATATCTAATGCATTTAATAATTGAAATATTAAAATAACTAAAGAAATATTAAGGTTCGCTATTTTTGAGTAAATGCGCTAATCTTTGAAAATATTTCTAATTATAATAGGCTTATCACGAAGGCTAGTAGGATATTTAGCAGAAATAAATACACACAGAGACGGGTAGAAATCTTTTTTTTTATTCATGAACTTTTTTTGTATCAAATGCCACGATGATTGTATCGATGTCAACAACTACTTACCAACTATGTCAATACAATCTTATAGGGACAGTCAAAGAAAGTATCAATTTCCAAACTTCCTGAGGGTAGTTGCCAACTGGGTCACAGGGGGAGATCCCTATCTATTATGGTAACGATTTGAATAAATCTTCAAGTTCTCGCCTTAATAGCTTGTAATTAGTCGCCATGGGGTAAGAATGGCCCTTTAGCAATAAATCAAACATTTTTAAAGAAGGAAATATGAGGGTAGTTATAAATAACAGAATGAAAATGTAATTGTAGAGTTTGTCCTGCATTGTGACGTTTCCGTATAATGGGTTGGTTCTGTTTTCATTTTAATTGGAAATTTGTGTCTTTTCAGTTATGTAGTATGAAGGTGTATTCAATAAAATATGAAAGTTTGATTTCACCACAATTTCAGCCATTAAATACACATAAATTTTCTAAAAATAAGAAATTATTTTTCAGTGGATTCAGTACAGTACTTCGATATATATAGTTTCGAAATTAATTTTCGACAATCTTACAGAATAAGATTTAACAGAAGCAATTAAAGTAATGAAAAAGCCTTTAATTTCTTTTAAGATAATTAAGTAAGTCGCAGTAACATGATGCAACTTGTAAGTGTATTCCAGCTGAAAGTTTTAGCGACAGAATTGGTTCATACAGTTGTCTGAAACTTGTACAGATGTTTACAACGTGACGTACACATTTAATTTATTTAATGTTGTAGTGAAACTTCCTACTAATATTATAAATGCGAAAGGGATGTATGTATGATTTTCTTGGATTTAACGCGGCTACTTTCCATCTATACTAATATTATAAAGCTGAAGAGTTTGTTTGTTTGTTTGAACGGGCTAATCTCAGAAACTACTGGTCCGATTTGAAAAATTCTTTTAGTGTTAGATAGCCCATTTATCGAGGAAGGCTATAGGCTATATATCATCCCGATATTCCCACGGGAGCGAAGCCCTGGGGCGCAGCTAGTATTAAATAAAGATACTTATTAAAGGATTTTAAACGCGGTTAACTATATATTATTTTACATTATTATTTAACCCGATTTTTAGCACTTTACAGTGAGCGTGGTCACGGGCGACTAAGATGACAGTTGTCATCATGAGTGTTTTTTTGCGTAGCTACCTTCACTTACCTTTTATTTTCACTGTAAAAACTACTGAACCGATTGTGATGAAATTTGGTATAGACATAGTAATGTATACATAATAATAGGCGGTAGTTACGCAGGCAAAATCCGGCGGTTTAGTATTATATACATATGTACACAATGAAGTATACAATAGGCACATTAACGTGTAATAGTTACCTACTAATGGTCGTTATTTGCAACTAAAATGGGTGAAGACCATATTTGGAATAATACCATTAATTATAGGAAATAGGCAGTTAAAGATATTATTTTGCATATTTCCATATTTTCATCGTAACATTTAAAAAACAATATTTTTGTAATTATTATAAACTAGCAGCGCGGTTTCACCACTGATCCCGTAGCAACTGCTGGATTAAAAGTAGCCATTATTTCATTCTGAACCCTTACCTAATTGTATACTAAGTTTCATCATAATTGGTACAGTAGTTTTTGCGTGAAAAAATAAAAAACATACATCCTCACAAAACTTCGCGTTTATAATATCAGTAGGATTTCCCGTTAATAATTAACAATTTAACAAAATACATTTTCATTTAAAGTATTACTATTGTTAACTGAAAATGATAGTTTGATAAATTACGCTATACTGACGATTATCATTAAAATGTATTTGTTCAATCAACTGTCATAAATATATTGAAACCAATTTATAACCCTGATAAGTTTAATCCTTTGATATTTTGGAGTGATTAAGAGCTGTTATATTTTTTGTTTATTTTATTTAAATTTGTTCAAATCCTGTGTATAGTTTCATAATATTACGACCTTTTTTATTTATGAGGATGTATTATAATGGAAAGTTAAAGAATTTTAAATACTCGGATATTTTGTATGCTTTAAAATTTTGAATTTTTTATGATATTTACAGCTTGTAGTTGTAATATAGTATAGTAGTGAATTTCTTCTTTAATGTTTGTTCAATGTTTGATATTTGTATATATTTTTAAATAATAGTCCCAATTATTATATCCCTATATTAATATAAAGGTATTGTATGACTCCTATATAATATGAAAGTAGTTTCTGATAATATATGATGATGATGAAATGAAATGTTATAATAAAATTTGCCACACTTTTATGTTGTGGAACAGTTGTTTAGAAAGTTTAAATGTGTATCTAAAATATGACTTAATAACATCGGATTATGGTCGAAATCTGATCACCGAGCAATCTCGTATCCATACATAAGTGTGTGGCGAAAGCGAAAGGTAGTCTGACGTAAGTGTGCCAAATATATGATAGTATGTGTTTTTTCGGCAGACTTACCAACCGGCTCGTTGGTCTAGGGGTATGATTTTCGCTTAGGGTGCGAGAGGTCCCGGGTTCAAATCCCGGACGAGCCCGGATAACCTTTTTATTTTTTACTAGCTGAGCTCCGCAGTTTCACCCGCGTATACATCCCGTTCCCGTAGGATTTTCGGGATAAAAACTATCCTATGTCATTCCTGGGGTCTCAAAGTATCTCTGTACAAAATTTCATCCAAATCGGTCCTGTAGTTTCGGAGCCTATTCATTACAACCAAACAAACAAAGTTTTCCTCTTTATAATATTAGTATAGATTATACGATTATTAAAAAAATCAAAATGGCATATCAAACTAAAAAGTTATTTATTAAATCATGCTAATTTGCATTATATAAAATGTACATATATTTTTTTAAATTAAAAACGTAATATATTACAAAACCATTACAAGAATATATTAACAAAACCATTACGAGAATGCTTTAATTTAAACTTGCGTTCCAAATTCAAAAATATCAATTCCAATTCAATTTCAAATGTGGAATGCTCGAAGGATCCATGCATCTAATCGAATATTCTAGAATTGAAATAGGAGACGAAATAGGAAGAGTGCACCGTTCAAGTAAATAAAACCCCATTCCTATCTTGTTTGTTTGCGTCAGTTTTGTAAATGTATTCCAGTATCGGGGGAATAGAAGGGCTTTGAAACGTACGTATATTCACAAAGCAATGAGAATCTATATCGAAAGAAAAGCTTTCTTATGAACAAGTTTTAGTTAATTGTTATCTTCTTTAAAAAGGGTGTATAGATTCCGCCACTTTACTTGCTTAAGATTGCTATTAAAGCTAATGTGTTACAAAGCTCCAAGACTGTTTTTCTTACTAGTGATTTGAGCCTTAGAGTAATCTCTATGGACATTGATATCATGCAGAACTCAAATAGCAACACATCTCAACCACAAATTCGAAATCGCATTCCAAATTCAAAAATATCAATTCCAATTCAATTTCAAATGTGGAATTCTCGAAGGATCCATGCATCTAATCGAATATTCTAGAATTGCAATAGCAGGCGAAATAGGAAGAGTGCACCGTTCAAGTAAATTAAACCCTATTTCTATCTTGTTTGTTTGCGTCAGTTTTGTAAATGTATTCCAGTATCGGGGAAATAGAAGGGCTTTGGAATGAAAGCTTTGCGGAATCGTAATAAGTTGCAAATGTTTTCATTAGAGTTTGGGTCTAATTTTAGAAGGTTTTAGCTAATATAAAAGATTGTGTGTTCAGTTTGTTTGATCTTTTGAATATACATTTTCATTTACGTATAACTAGACAACATTGCTTTTCCTATAAAAGCCCCCTATATTTTAAGCCACGGGAATTGAAAATGTTAAGAATATTAAAATAATTGATGTGATTATTAATTATGTTATATTTTTCTAATGCCTATTAACCTACCTAAAACTAGCTGTACCCCACAATTTTACCCGACGTTTATTTTCTCTTTCCGTGGGATTGATGGGATAGAAAATATCCTGTGTATTATCTCAGGCTCCAAACTATATTTGTATAAAATTTTCACATTTATAATCAAATAATATAATTATATATCGTATGAAATCATATGGATACACACCTAAATTATATATATAAGAATTTTTATTATCATATATTTGAAAATAAAACTTTGCACGTTTCGAAAAGTGCCAAAGTATTGAAGTAGAAATGTAAATAAATCACTCACCAAGGTATTACACCCACGTTTTCCATTATATTTTAGGCAACGAGGGTCCAAGTTAAGCCTAATATTAATACGATATTTAATAAATACTGCGCCATAATTTATTTTATAGCTGGTTACTACATAATATACCGGGTGTTTATGTATACAGTCTTAAAAAATAGGGGATACAAAGGAAGCTTAAGGGAAAATTAAAAAAAATAATTATAGCATTAAATTATTCTATTCATTATTAATTCCCATTTAAGACTTCTATCACATCATTAAGTGAATACGTAGAACTAACAATACTGTATATTTTGACAGGTAAAACAATTCTAACCATGGTTTTTGTGTCTATAGAATTCACATATTATATACTGTTATACCAATTACTCTTTTTGGAAAATATTAAATTAACAGAAATAGTTAGGTTACTGTTTTATTATATGTAAAGATTTTTAATAACGATAAAGATAGAGTGTTCATTTTACGATCAAATAGAATATTTTTAGTAATGTTTGAAAAGTCGTATTCCTAATTGCATATTAAACACAGAGCTCATATGTTATAGGTGGGTTTGAATAATGGATGGCACCTAATTGGACCATTACTCATAAACGTGTGCTATCTCTACACGCAAGACACTGCATGGCGACTTGCCAAATACTACACANNNGGGACTCAAACTGATATTTGGGGGATTTATGTATTTGGAACCCCGTCAGTTAAATAAAATAAATATTCTGGGACATTTAATACTGACTAGTATAAACTTAGCAAAGCTTGTACTATGGAATCTAGTTGTTTAAGTTAAACGTATCAAATTATAAACATAAAAAATTATAACGCAACAAATACCCACGTATTTTATTTTCAAACTCTCCTCAACTTAAAAACGTACTTATCTGATAAACATACTTTATTTTGTAAATACATACTGTACATAGATAAACACCCAGACAGTAGAAAATTCAATGTTCATCACTTGATAATTTTCTACTCATGGGGATCGCATCCACGCCCTTTGGCCTTTATTTATTAGCGTTCAGTCTTCTTATGCCCAGTTCCTATATAAATAAAACGAGTCGTTTTACTTACAGACAGTACAATGTCCTACTAGGCGTAAGTCTAAAGCGTTTCTATAATAGACGTGACGTTAACGTAGCTACCAAAACCTGGTTCTGATTGGTTGATTAGAACCGCCCGTTATGAAAACCATACGTTTGTGTTATACTATGACGGCCCGTAGTTTATAGGAACCGGGCATTAAACTACTTATAACTATGTAGTCCCTTTGAACTACTTATACACGAAATAATGCTGATATGGATACAATCTACACTAATATTATAAAGGAAAGCTTTGTTTGTATTGCATAGGCTCAAAAACTGCTGAACCGATTTTAAAAACTATTTCACCATCTCAAACTAAATCATCTACGAGTAACACAGGCATATTTTATAGGCTATATACATATGCTACGGGAGCGAAGCCGCGCGATCAGCTAGATATTTATTTTCTCTGGCCTTTAAATCTATATCAGCTTATATAACAATGTCTGTGGTGTTTAGTTTAAATAATTATATAACGTTCTAATATTTTCTTCGGGCCTTTATTGTAACAGACCCGTCCCTTACACACCGCGGTCTTTTTTTTCGTCTTCTACATTCTGTGGGAAATCTCTGTATCTTTAAATTTAAACGTTTTTTCGTCTTCGGGCTGTTTTCTAAATTGCAGGGCGGGAGATTTATATCATTATTATCGTGTGCTGAATAGAAATAATCTTTGGGGTTGTTTTTGGTTTCTCATACATATTTAATAGGTCTGAGACGATAACGGATTTAATGCATTTTTGGTTTGTTATTTTTAAAAGATATTAGTAAGCTATGGGGTCTGACGATAACACATAGTATACAAGATGTAGTGTTATAAGTGGATTATATGATACCTATGGATGATAGGTTCAGAAAAATATATTCAACATCATAAAAATTTGTCACTCTTTTTTTAAAGCAAAACTGCAAATGAAGGAACTTTCCTAATTGTTTTTGGAATCACATCGTTGTATACAGTATCAAGTAAAAATCAAACATTTAACTCAAACAAAAATTTTAACTCGAAAACCGAGAGACTTTTACTTACAATTTATTATTTTTTTGAAATATAACGTCTTCTATCTGTAGGTATCATATTATAAGTCAAAAAGGTTCTAGTTCAAAAATCTTATTATAGTATTAATGAATACATGGATGATAAAAATCCATGGGTTGTAACATCTCCTTAGCAATTACAGGACAGTTGGATTTTCCGTTAAAATCATGATTGTAAACAATTACAAATTGTAACAAGGTATGTTTTGAAAAGAGCAACTACTCGAGTTTCTTGCCGGTTCTTCTCGGTAGAGACAGCCTTCCGAATCGGTGGTAAATAAAAAAAAAAAAATAATATTATGTACATGTATATGACGTTCTAAAAGTGCCTCGAAAGAAGCCAATTTGGAAAATAAACGTTTTGACTTTGACTTTGACTTCAATACGCCACATCCTATATGAGTACTATGTTAACAATACTCAAATTACAAAAACAAGGTTTAAATACTATTTTGTATCTAATTCTTTAGTTCCTTACTAGTAACCTAGAAAAGAGCTATCACTGACCTAATTAATTCGCTTCCTAAAAATGGAAAGGTTTTTAATTGGTATTTTTATTTACTTAAAGGCATTTCGCGGTGTTTTTGTTCGTTTCTTCCACATTCTGAGGGGAATCTCTGTATATGTTTAAATTTAAACGTATCTTCTTCGGGCTGTTTTCTAAATTGCTGAGTGTGAGATTTATATGATTTTTATCTTGTGCTGAACAGAAATTATTTCTGGGGTTGTTTTCGCTTTTTGTTTCTCATACATACAGGGTGTGGCATATAGAGTGAATAATATCTGCAGATAGAGGAAGTTATTATGGTTTAAAATACATATTTTTGTTCAGTAAAAGTCCCTCAGTATTGGAGATAATTAATATTTTCGAAAATTAAAAAAAATACACACTTTTTACAGTAAGACAGCTAACGATGGAATTTCTCAATCTGTTTTTAGAATCTTATTCCTGGATACATTTTATCGACTTTTTACGCTACACCCTGTATATTAATATTTTTTTTGGATTTCCTTTGACTCAGGCACCCAAAGTGAGTCTTGGCCTCCGAAACAAGAGCCCTCCATTCTTCTCTAGTCTGTGCTGTCACTTACACTTGTTATACGTTTTATCGAGCATGTTTTATATGTAGTTTAATATTATATTTATTAGCAGATTTTAAGGAATTTATATTGAAATAAAAATAATAATAATAATAAATTGTCTTTATTACCAGTTTGAAAAACAAAGAATTTCAGCCTTAAATTTAAACTTTAATTGTAATTCAATTCAAAGAGCTGTGTCAGCGAGACCCAAACTAGACTTGTAGCCTGTATCTTGGGCTATTTAATTAAATGTAAGAAGACTTTATTACAAACTAGCTGTAACCCGCGGCTTCGCCCGCGTATTTTTACATTGGAACTTCTTTAACCTTTCATAATCAGGTGGACTACAGTCACTTAACTTGATATTAATTCTACCCTTCTAACTAATATCATAAATATTAAAGATTGTTTAGATGTTTGGATGTCTATGTATCAATCAAGCCACAACTAATGAACTGATTTTGATGAGATTTCGTATCAAAATCGGCTTGCACCATACAACCAAGAAGCTACAATGTTCGTTTTACTTTACCATTTGTTTATATGCTAAACAACAACAGCTTAGAAAAAACAAAAAAAAAACTTTATCCCAAATATTATAAAAATCTAATTTTATTACACATTATACCATACTTTTATTAATAATAAAATATTATGACTAATTGTGTACTTTCATTTAGACAAATCCAGTGGTTAGAAAGTGGTTGGTGTTAAGTAAAAAAAAAAACAAAAAATGCCTTGGTGGACACTTACGTCCCAAGAGTTTGGCATGTGCGTAAATGCATCAATTAATTATCTTTACTTTATATAAATTATGGAAAGTGTTAAAGAAAACGCAGTTGTACGATATCTATACATATAATAAAACAGTAACCGAACCATTTCTGTACATTGAATATTTTTCAAAAAGAGTAATTGGTATGCAATATGTATGTTCTATAGATACCAAAACCATGGTTAAAAAATTTTTTTTCTGTTTGTCTGTTTGTCTGTTTGTCTGTTTGTCTGTTTGTCTGTTTGTCTGTTTATCTGTTTGTATGTTCGTCAATCACGCAATAACCACCAGGCAGATTTTGATAAATTTTCATATGTTGATAGATCATGATTAGGTGCAAATTATAGGCCACATTTTATTTGAAAAAAATATATTTAGGGGTGGCTTCCCATACATGTAAATGGAGGGTAAAGAAATAAATATACGAGTACATCATTAAATGAGGTGTCATTGGATAGGTATTTGAAAATGAAATAGAGGTTTCTAAATGCGTTTTTTGCTTAAGTAAATATTTTTTGAGATAAAAGCTCCTAAAGTCGTGAAAATGTCATACCACGTGATCATGAGATTTTGGTTGAGTTGCGGACATGCTTTTTTATACTCTTAACTTGTAGATTAAGACGTTAAAACACTCAATGAATCCTCAAAAACCTTCAAAAAATAACTAACTCTCTGCCCGCGGCTTCGCTCGCGTGGACTTTTATTTTCTGTATTTTTAAAGAGGCGCGCGCTCTGTGAGATTTTGGTCAAACCTATTTCCATAGAAAATTATTAAAAAAACTATAGACACGCGCATATATCACTGGTCCTGCGATCGTTATTTTTTTAAACTTTTGTTGTGCTCCTCTAAAAATACAGAAATTAGTAGCCCACGCGTGCGAAGCCGCGGGCGGAAAGCTAGTTAATACATATATTAAACTTTTTATCGTCTTAGTATTAATAATTAACACTAATACAGTAATCGAACAGAATCTTGCCACCGTCGAATTATCTCTACACCTAAGTAATATTTCTGTACATTTACAAATTATAAGTTATAGAAGAAAAAACACACCACTAACCATACTGTACATTTAAATGCAAAAGTATGAAGGAATGAAAATAACTTTATTGCCGAAAATATAACCAATAATAATAATACTTAATCTAAACAATATACAAAAAGAAGTAAAAACCAAACGAAATTATTGAATCAAGTCGCTACCCATGATCAACTCTGAAAACGTTTTTTTTTTTGCCCACTATAGCTACAGTTATCGTAGCTGCAGCGCGTTTGTCTATCCTCCGAGCGCCTCGGAAGAAGAGGTAGCATTCCGGTTTACCATGATGCTCAGACCTGGAAACAAACAATATAAAATTCGTGCATAAAATGGATGTTGACATATTTAAAATACCTTTTTTATATTTACTGACGTCGAATGTTGATGTGTCAAATAAAAGAGGGTAGTTTACTAAAAAAAATACCAGTATTATTTGAAATTTAAATATTTTTCAAAGTGCAAAAAATAAAACGGTTTTATACAAAATTTAATTTAGCCAAATTTACTAAAATGACAAATTTTTTTTTTATCATTTTATCAGTATAAATATATTTTAATCCTCTATCGTTTAAATGTTGGTACATCAAGGAAAGGAATAATGTTAATAATATATTAAGAAAAGTAAATTTTAAAATAAAAAAGGAATAAAATATACACGTTTACGTACCATATCTCCTTTAAACTGTAGTTATTGGATATAATATAATATAGCAATATATATTAAATTCCACTTGTTATTGCCTCATCGCCCAGTAGAAATTCGCCAACAATATACTATATCTTCACTTCCACTGTCTCTTTATCGAACAGCATCTTGCTCCGCTGACGACTTGTGACGATTTGCCATTCTCAACTACCGACACGTCTTTTATAAGGAATCCGCCATATTGATTCACACTCTTACTACCCCACTTCAAATAAAATCAAGTTAAATACTTTTTGTTTTTAAACAATCTGAAACTTGACAATATTTTTAACTCAGTTTAAATATTTAAGTATGAATAATTTGAAACCTGATAAACATTATTTTCTGATTGATTTTAAGGAAACAATATAATTTTATGTAATTTTTAAAAAACAAATACTTACATAATTTTACTTACAATTGCTTACAATATTTAAATTTATTCCACGAAAACCTGTACTTATTAATGGATTCTTACATTGTACAAAAACACACATATTAAATGAAAGTTCACACGATGAAAGAATTCTTCAATCGTTATCGCCATAAACAATTTGTTAAGCAATCGTTTTTGTCGCATATCTTCACTTTTACTGAACCGATTTTGATGAATTAAAAAGTAAAATAGATCTGCCTTGATTTAATCAACTAATAAGAATATTGATTTCTTATTTTTAATTACCTTTTCTTAAGTAAAATAAAAAACATTATAAAAGTTGGATATCCTACGGGAACCACTGCATCTTTCGGGATAAGTCATACGTAAAAGGTTAGCGCATAATAATATAAGCAGAAATTGTGTCAAGTTTTATCTTAATCCATTCAGTGATTAAAGGTTTTCCAAGAAATTATTTTTCATAAAAATATTTCATCCCCTTTGGGATTGAATTAAAAAAAAAAACTTATCTAAGTGGACGTGTACGTCATGCGAGGAACACGTGTGCGAAATTTCAAGAATCTAGGCCCAAAGATCTCAACTGTACAATTGATTTTCAGTCATTACTTTTGACTTTTATGTATATCGTCGCATATCTTCGCTTTCGATGAACCGATTTTGACGAAGTAAACAATAATTCGTAGATCTGCTTACATTTTATCTAGAAATAATAGTAATAACCCATTTTGATATCATATTTTCGAGTAAATTAAGAAAGAATATAAAACTTTAAACCTTTCTCCCACGGGAGCTACGGCCTTTTACAGGATAAATCATATCTCAAAAGTTGGGTAATAGTATTATCATCAAACGTGTAAAGTTTTATCTTAATCCATTCAGTGGTTAATGCGAGGTTGAGGTCCAAAGACTTTTTTTCATATCCTTTTTTTATAAATATATTTCGCACCCTTAGGAGTTGAATTTTGAAAAATCCTACCTTAGTAGAATTCTACAACTATTCAGGAATACGTGTGCCAAATTTCAAGTTTCTAGCCAGAAGGGTTTGGCCTGTGCGTTGATTCTACGAAAACAACTCTTGCCTTTTATATATTAAAAAGACGCATATCTTCACTTTTACTGAACCGATTTTGATGAAATAAAAACTAAATTATAGATCTACCTATCTTTCATCTAATAAGAACATTGATTTCTTATTTTTAATAACCTATTCTAAAGTAAAATCAAAAACAGTATAAAAAGTTGAACATCCTACAGGAACCACTTCATGTTTCGGGATAAATCATAGGAATAAAGTTAACCCATAATAAAATAAGCTGTAATTGTGTCAAGTTTTATATTAATCCATTCAGTGATTAAAGGTTTTCCAAGAAATTTTTTTCATAAAAATATTTCATCCCCTTCGGGATTGATTTAAAAAAAAAACTTTCTTTAGTGGACGTGAACTCATAAAAGGAACATGTGTGCGAAATTTCAAGTTTGTAGGTCCAAAGACCTCGCCTGTACAATTTATTTTCAGTCATTGCTTTTGACTTTTATGTATATTGTCACATATCTTCGCTTTCGGTAAACCAATTTTGACGAAATAAAAAATAAATCGTAGATCTGCCTACGTTCTATCTAAAAATAATAATAATTTCCCACTTTGATATCATATTTTCGAGTAAACTAAGAAAAAATATAAAACTTTAAACCTTTCTCCCACGGGAACTACGGCCTCTTACAGGATAAATTATATCTCAAAAGTTGGGTAATAGTATTATCATCACACGTGTAAAGTTTTATCTTAATCCATTCAGTGGTTAATGCAAGGTTGAGATGCAAAGACATTTTTTCATATCCTTTTTTTAAAAAATCATTTCGCACCCTTAGGAGTTGAATTTTGTAAAATCCTTCCTTAGTGGAATTCTACAACTATTCAAGAATACGTGTGCCAAATTTCAAGTTTCTAGCCTCAAGGGTTTGGCCTGTGCGTTGATTCTACGAAAACAACTCTTGCCTTTGATATATTAAGATAATATACACGGGAAAAGCGTATTTGTTACATTGTTGTAAAACGCAAACCTTCAAAACAGCGTGATGGAACTGAATAATACTTTCTGATTATCATAAGCAGAATCGCGGGATATAGGCATTATGGTACTGAAGGCACGCTGGAAACCGTGTGGCATAAATAGTCAAACATATTCAAATACCTAATGACGAAGATTACATTTTTAAGAATAATTATACAGGGTGTCCCGTAATGAGTGAAGCATCTCTTGGGGGATGATAGCTGAGCTAATAAACTATCAAAAAAACCCAATATAGGTCATACGAAAATATCATTGTTTTTGAGATATTGAGGATTTTGTAGTTTTTTCAAAAATGTTGACCTCGCCCAAAGTTTTATATTACTGTGGCCGTAATTCTTATTTGTTTTTCATATTTTTTTTACTAAGTTTTCTTTATGAGATGCTTTCTTGGATACATGCATTAGATTTTAATAGAATTATCAGACAACGGAAGAAAAAAAATATTTATTTCAAATTTAGTATAGAGTAAAATTTTGAGGTCAGATTCGATAGTC
>LQNK01001075.1:0-52090 GCA_001586405.1 Phoebis sennae
TATAGCTAGTAATACTTATTCATTGGTTTTACATTAATAATCGGGTTTCAGTAGCTTAAATGTCGCATATTTTTCGTATAAAATAATACGATTGTGTTTAAATTCTCACCTCAGGAAGTTATTTTCCAATTAAATAAAATATTCAAGTTAAGTCCTAATAAATTATAAATGCGAAAGTTTGTGAGGATGTACGAAAAACTACTGAACTGATAATGATCAAACTCTGCATAAATATAGGAGAGGATTCAGAATAATATACATATAAGCTACTTTTAATCCCGTAGTTGCCACGGGGTCAGAAGCCAAATAAAATTAATAAAGAGGTTTTGATGTTTCATGATGATAAAAAAAGAGAAGAAGATATAATATTATTTTTTTTTACTAGACAGGTCTACTATTTAATTACTGAATATTCCGAGAGCTAGGATCGTTTTTAAGGAGGTGTTTGAGGCAAGCTGAACACTTGTCTGATGCCTCTCTATAACTATCCAAATTTTTATTTTTATTTATATACTTAAAACTCTTAACAGCGTAACGGACCTTTTCAAGTTTTTTTACATAATTATCTACGTATAAAAATATCTTATTAAGGGGAGGAGTAATAGGTTTTTAATCAAATTTCAAGAAAAAAACGGTCAATATACAAAGATTAATTACAGCCAATTACGAGGGCCAATATCTCGAATCTCAGATCGACAAGATATGCTCACATGTGTGTTCAATTAAGGCTTCGGATGCGCGAGTCTGACTTATTGCGTGTGAAGTTGCCTTAACGTTAAGGGCAGGTTTCACGATATTTTAAAAATAAATATTTAATTTAAAAAAATGCTAGTAAGTAATTACGCATTTAGTATATTTATGACGAAATTGGTCATATTTTGTAAAGAATTATGTGCTCTTTGATTTGCGTAATCTACACGATCATGTAGTTTCCTCAAGGGAATAACACAAACCTTACCTTGTGTGTAAATGATTATGTATAAATTAAAAATCCCTTCAAAAATATATAATGCAATGCTCATTAAGATTTCGAATAAAATACATGTACTCGATAAAATAATTAGTTTTATTTTTTTTTTATACACAGTATTATTGTATTATAAAAATACTCACCGTATTATAAAAATACTCAAGAGCTAATAAGAATTCTCAGACATAGAAGACGCTTCAACCACACGATTAACCTTCGCCTTAACACAATCCGATTCTAATTAACTCCGACACGAGCATTACTCACCGATCTCTCTCCTCTTCCCTCATATAAAAAAAGAACGAGAAAAAGCATGGAATAGATGGCCTCCTTTCTGTTTAACCGCGTATTATACTGTTTAAATCGGCCGGTTAATTTGAAGCGTGTGAGTCGCCTTAATTGATAACGCCTTAATCTAATTTAGCATGGTCAGTGCTTAGAAGACGTGGAAGTTACGTGGAAGATTAATTTTATTGTACTTTACATAATTGTAGAGAATTCGAAACGTTTTAGGGTTCTGTGGAATATTCCAGTGAATTTACTAACCTTTTAAATAACTAGTGGGTCGTTCTGAGCTAGACATTGCGTTGTAATGTATAAATCAAGACCTTTCATTTGATACACCACTCGGGTATATTTATTTATTAGAATTTCCCACAAAGATTCCACTGGGGCTAATCACATTACAAAAACAAAAACTAGTTTAGTGCATCTTAAGTTACAGAAAATCACAACATGCAACATATCAAAAAGTTTATAAAACAATTACCCTAGACTTAGTACTCTTAGAAGTGGCGTATGTACGTCAGAACTTATATATATTTTTGTATTAAGCTTGCCTATTTGTTCCCCCTTTTGTAAACCCCTCTCCCGAACCTTTCGCTCATCTTCAAATGAAGATCTTATTTCTCTACCTTTTAATTTTTTCGCTCGGTCAAAAAAATGGTCACCACCACTCCATGCCCAAATAGAGAACATGAGACTATGTTTTTCCACTAAAAATGCTAACACAAAAGCACTACATATCCAAAATCAGCCACCGTAACATTTATTCAGGGCAAGTTCGGAGTTGTGTAAACTTTGACAAATAAATAAAGCGAACTCAAAATTTCGGAGCTTTACAACTGTTCAGTGCGAGTTTTGAGATTTTAATGTTCTATATCTCTAAATTCAGTTTGAAGGTACACTAGTCTAGAATTAGATTTTTCGGGACCTAACTTTCATAAATCAGCACTGATTACGGAGTCATTGTCGGCATTTATCGATTCCAAAATTTTACAGTTTTAATTACCAAAATTAGGGGTAATGTTGAAAATAAAACCTTGCTAAATATGGGTGAATATGAAGGGTCTTGTACACAGACTTCGCATCGCTCAACGAGCTATCCTGAGGGCTATGCTTGGAGTCTTCCTACGTGATCGAATCAGAAATGAGGAGATCCGTGGGAGAACTAAGGTCACCGACATAGCCCAATGGATTAGCAAGTTGAAGTGGCAGTGGGCTGGGCACATAGGCCGTTGGGGCAAAAAGGTTCTCGAATGGAGACTACGCTCCGGTCGACGAAGAGTAGGTGGACAGACGACCTGTCACCGGTGGCCTGCCACGTCGTATTGGAAATCTTTGGAGGAGGCCTATGTCCAACAGTGGACTCCCTACGGCGGAGACAAACGAACGTGAGCAGTTCTCGAATGTTTACTACTATTTAAAATGCGATAGTGTAGTTCTTTATATCAATTAATTGATAAAAATATAAAAAATAACTATGAGAACGTAAATAAATTTATGCTTGAAATATTTGTCTTTTCCAATTTTCCATTGAATTACCTCCGTTTTTCCAATATTGGACGGTAAAAATCACGATACTCAGCAAAAAAAACTTGCATATAATCATATTATAAGAATGTGATTATCGGTCCGCCGTTCCTTCGCTCCAGTTTAAAAAAAACACCATAACGGTAATAGACTTAAAAATCGAGAACCGTATTCGAAAACAAGTTATAATATAATATAATCTTAACGTATAAAATATTAACATTTAATTGGTGTTATATGTTTTATTAATTTTGAAATTCGGTGACGTCACCTGCATATCTATAATAGTAAACTTTAATTTTAGGTATCTCTATCTCACTTTTATAGGGTTCACTGGCACTAAGCCAGATTGTATCTCATAAAGCGTTATACATAGCTCTCTACATCTTCTAGAGTTGAAATTTTCAGTAATTATGTGATTTCAGTAGTATGGATTTTTTGAAAATGAAAGTAATAAGAGGGGTTCCTAGGTACGGGTATTATACGGTATATCATAAATTTGTCTATAATTTTTATCATTTCTACTGTCAGTTTATATGTCACTTGCTGAACTCCGCGGTTCCACACGCGTATATATCCCGTCCCCGTAGCATTTCGCGATTCCTATGTTATTCCTGGGGTTTCAAAGAATATCTGTACAAAATTTCATCCGAATCGTTCCCTATTCAATACAAACAAATAAATCTTTCCTCCTTAAAATATTAGTATAGATAACAAAAGAAGTTGTAGACTAGAATCGTATATCCAAATGTTATCTTAGACGCTGTATACTCACATCTAAAAATATTTTTACAAAAAAAAATCTCTATGACTATCATTTAGAACTAATTGAACGAACAAATCCTACGCTAGCTAGGTTAATATTTACGGCGACCTCTGCAATGCAGCCTCCGATGCGACTCATTTCGCGGCTTTGCATCAAACACCTGTAATAAATAAATCCTAGTAATCCTACTATTATCGATGAAAGTTTGAATGTTTGTCTATCACGCTGCAATTACTAAACGAATTTTGTTTAAATTTCGTATACGGATAGACTTTTAGCTGGATTAGATAGTACCTTATACTGATTTATAGAATCCGATTTTAACGCGATCGATCGGGTGGAAGCTATTCAAAGTCAAAGTCAAAGTCAAAATAAAAGTCAAAGTCAAAGTCATTTATTTGCTATCATACATACATCAGATATTCCTATAAGCAATTTAATTCAAACATTTTACCTACGGTAAAGGTGTACAAGTATTATTAATATCCATTTAATAACTTGATGTCAATAAGTTAATAAAATGTAAATATTAATGCAAATGAAATTAATGTAATTTTATTTCTAAACTGTTCCGCGCTGCTTCGCTACTTTAGCATAATGTTATAACACCTATCATAAAGCTTATGTTACTCGTGGATAATGTAGCTTTCGAATGGTGAAAGAATGTTTAAAATCGGTCCAGTAATTTTTGCGCCAATTCATTAAAAAATATATATATATATATATACTTGATTGACTGTATTGTCACTTAATAGAAATGCATTTTATAATTATTTTATAGAATCAAACTCTTTTTACATTTATAAATTAATTTATTAATAAATGTGGAAATAGTGTAAAAAACAATATTATTATTATTATTATAAAAATGTAAATAAATCGAATTAGGAAGATTAGTTGCATCCAAGTAACGCCAAGACGGAAAGATTATAATTCATAATTTCCCACTTTTAAAAATAAACAATCAATCACAACATCCGCCCATTATGTTTGATCCAGATGTTTGTCTAAAATACGAATATAATGCAATCGAATTTCCAAATAAATTGATTCGGCTTCCGTGATTTATTTAGAACAGTCTTATTTGGTTTTGCTTGAAAGGTTTCGTTACAAATATGTCATATTATTGTGAACTTATATATAGCTAGCTGATCCGGGCGCGGCTTCGCTCCCGTAGCATAACGTTTTATATAGCTGTTAATATAGCGTTTTGTATAGCCTATGTACTCGTGGATAATGTAGCTTTCGAGTGGTGAAAGAATTTTTAAAATCTGTACAATCATTTTTGTGCCTGTTCATTACAACCAAACAAACAAAGTTACTTCTTCTATCGTAGTATTTACTTCTGTTTGATTTAATTCGAGTACTTTAGTATTAAAATACTTTTTATAGGATTTTAATCGCGGTTTATTATACCTTATTTTACGTTACTATAAACCCGACGTTTGGAACACTTTACTGCGACCGCGTGACCACGCTCGTTGTAAAGTTTTCGAAACGGATTAATAATAATGTATAATAAAATGTTTAAAATCCTTTAAAAAGTATTTTATTTAATATGGAAAGTACTCGCGTTAAAACAAACACAAGATTATACAATTCTTTAAAAAGTATTTTATTTAATACAATAACTATTTATATAAAACATCTTGTTCTACTCCTCTCCCAATTTCCTATCATTAATGATCTCCTTATCCCTTCCCCTTTCTCCAAGCCGGCAAGATATCTGCGACACTCCATATTGCAGATGTTTATAGGCTGCGGTTAGTCACTTAACATCAGGTGAACCGCATGCCCCGCTTGCCTGCTTTAACATAAAAAAAACTATCACATTCTTGGTCGGAAAACGGTCGTGGTCATTACGTGGCGGTGTCAGAAGTATATTATTATCGGCTTTATGACGTTTCGTCATCTCTCTCTGTCGGATGCAACTAGCTTTGGTAAAGTGACAATTCGTCAATATTTCTTTTTAATATCTTCAATAGCTCTTATAACAATTGCCATTCAATATTTAACCTCGTCGATGCAGTTTCTGATATTAGCGCTCCAAGGTAGACATATTGGACAACTTTGCTGTATGTACACAGTGCAATACTGCTTGACACCGATCTTCTGCTAGGAGGTGGTAATTTCACCAGTTCGAGCTTGGTCCAAACATGCAATGCTCGGCTCCCACTCTTTTATTGCTGAAGATGTTATGCAGCAGAATTACCTTCTGTCGCCTCTTACTACACCCACGGATAGAAATGATGAGGCGACACATGTATATTCTAACACGTCGCGAAACGGGTAAAATTACAATATTTTACAACTGGTGGTTCATTGCAAATCAGACAAGTAGTGCTTTATGAGAGATATTTATAATATTAACATTTCAGGTGTGCGCTGAAGGGTGTGAGTTCGATCCCCACGAGTAGAAAATTAAATAAATAAATATTCCTCGACATTTAACACAACGCCATCTAGTCCCAAACTAAGGAAAGCTTGTACTATGGGTACTAGATAACTGATAGACATACTTAAACATACTTTTTTTTTTTGTAAATACATACATACTATAGGTAAATTAACACCCAGACAGTAGAAAATTACAATGTTCATCACATCATAATTTTCTACTCGTGGGGATCGAACCCACACCCTCCGGCGCAATAGACC
Organism: Phoebis sennae; assembly: GCA_001586405.1. Taxonomy (NCBI): domain Eukaryota; kingdom Metazoa; phylum Arthropoda; class Insecta; order Lepidoptera; family Pieridae; genus Phoebis; species Phoebis sennae. The sequence continues at coordinate 6,207 of LQNK01001075.1, forward strand.
ATTGCTGAACCACTGCGCCAACCGGGTCGTCAATTATGTCATGGTCGTCGTTATGACGTGAAGAACATTGTAATTTTCTAATGTCTGGGTGTTTATATATCTATAGTATTTATGTATTTACAAAAAAAGTATGTATAAGCATTACTATCAGTTATAGTTTCCATAGTACAAGCTATGCTTAGTTTGGGTCTAGATGGCGTAGGTGTAAATGTCCCATATTATTTATTTCTTTAAGTCTACTGTAAAGTTGTCATTTTTCATGGGTCTATGGATAGATAGTCTCTATGCATGTGGATACATAGATGCTATCGAATGTAGTTATTTATAAAATTATGAGCGTGGATAAAATATAAAAGGAAATAGGAAATTCGCTGTATTTTGATACTCAGTCCGCATCAAAGTGGACCGTCTAGGGTTTCAATTTGGGAAGACATTTATAGAACAGGGCTGTCAGTGTATATTATTTTTTTAATTTTTATTAAATTATGCGTTCAATACTAGAGAATTCGCTTACGTGAAGTGATCAGTATTTTTTGGTGTTTCGTATAAATTTTAAGTATAAAATTATTCTTCTGTACAAAGTTCGCTGCGTCAATTTAGTGGACTTTTATACAATTTTATGCGTGTGAATATTTACTTCTATTTAAATAAATCAAAACTTATAAAAAGCTGTAACATTTAGTAAATCGGGTGCTTAGTTGTCGAATGAAGTTTTTTAACAATTGAGAAAATTTCGAATCTGCTTGACTATGAAACTTAATTACTTTTCGTTTTAAATATATTTTCTACTAGATTTTCCCGCAGCTACACTTGCATAAAATTAGGGGTTTTAAGATCGACAATATTCTGTCTCCTAATCCAGCTAATATCTACCTATATAAGAAATGTTTATTTGTATTGAGACGGTATATACTCATTGGTTTTTAACTCGGTGTAGACTGATACTTAAAACCATTGAATCTAAATCGTCTCAATACAATTAATTATACGATGTCTCACTTATCGTTAAATCAATAACAAATGTTATCAAAATCCGTTCAGAAGTTGCGGAGTCATGGACACACAAACATTCAAACTTTCGCCTTTATAATATTAGTAGAATTTAAAATCTTGCGCCGCCCCTAATAAGCTCGCGCATCCGTTTCAACTGCAGACAATTTGACAAGTATCGTTTACACGATACGTGACCGGCACGACACCGTAACGAGCGCAATACGATATTTTGTAGATTTGCGCTGAACTTAACGAATTTAGATTTATTTTGGGATATAACGTGAAATGAATGAACAGTAGTTTAATATAGTCGTGAAAATAGCTTTTAACAATTTAAGATCTAGGACTTCAGATATAAATTTACTATAATTATGAGAGGTTTTATGTTTTAGGCAGAATAATCCTACTTCCTACTAATATTAAAAATGAGAAAGTTTGTGAGGATGTATGCATGTATGTTTCTTAACTTTATTGTAGTAAGATCGATAATATTGCGAACAATCTCCGTCTATTATATTTTTTATACCACTCAGTTTCATTATCTCTAATTTATTTTATAACATTACTTAAAAAACTCAAAGTAAAATATTCCTTCAGTAAAATCCCAAAAAAGTTCAAACATTACCTCACGACACGTTGACAACATTCGTGTAATTGGTAACAAGTAATAAAAATAGAAATTTATAGAAACAATTACGAAAGACATAAAAATCCAAAAGTGGTATTTGTAAAAACAAGAACCGACTAAAAATGTAGCAAGAAATTGGCGCTTAGTTTTATATCGAAACTATAAAGGAGTTTATCTTGGGAATCGATCTGCCGACCTTGGTAAAGTGAGTCAGAGCTGATGAAATATGTGTAGTGCAGGAGGTGGCGTCAGATATTTTTACCACGTCTTTTAACCTACTTCCTACATTTCTACACAAGAACAATTGACGACTCGATGTTTAAGTATGTCCGTCAGTTATCTAGTTCCCATAGTACAAACTTTGCTTAGTTTGGGGCTAGATGGCGTAGTGTTAACTGTCCGTGAATATTTATTTTTTAAATAACTATATGAATAAAATAAAATAAATTGATCTAATTCAAGCCTTGGCCATCTCATAGTCTTCCTAATATGCGGTAAATAATAGAATAAATGTTCACAAGGTTTGCGTTTAAAATCGCATTGTTAGTAACTACTCAGCAGTTTCACTCCCGTATATTGAAAGAAAGAAAGAAAGAAAGAAAGAAAGATTTATTCAAGAACCACACAGAAAAAGACACAAATATTCCCTCCCTAATATTCCCGTTCCCGTGGGATTTCCGGGATTGTAAGGGTCCTATATCCTTCCTCGGATCTCTAACAAAAAATTTCATCCAAATCGGTTCAATGATTTAGGTGTGTAGAAGAGACAGGCAGAGTTACCTTTGAATTTATAATATTAGTAAGGATAAGGAGGATCGAGGCTGCGAAAACGAAAATGTAACGTAAATTTTATATCTCAATTTTTATTCCTATTATTATCGCCATATTTTTGTTTGTTTTTGTAATATGAAATATAAATTATTTGTCTACACAATGAAATATAATCCACAGTTCAAAACGTCGGCCGTCTCCTAGAGTCAACATGTGGTAACTAGCGGGATAAACAAACAGATCTATTTCTCTATTCGCGGTCACAACTATGTTAAGCGGCTGCCAAAACATTGGTTTGGGCTGTCAGATGTTGTGACGGCTTTTACGTTTCTATTATTATTAACAAGCTCTCCGCCTACGGCTTCCTTCCCGTGGACTTCAAGATTTGTACCGTTTTTAAACGTTTTGCCATCGTTCGCGTGGACTTCAAATATGCACTATTTTAAAATGTTTTTCGAGGTCATTTTTTCCAAAAAAGAAACTATCGGATTAAAGAAATACGTAATTTAGAAACCTCTTTTTTATTTTTAGACGGATTCTAGGACATCTCAGTACTAACCTTATCATTACTTATGTTTTCGCTAATTTATTTTTATTTCAAAGTCTGGAGACCCCTAATTATTTTCTTATTGAATGTGGCACATAAGTGAAGTGGCAAAAGAGTCTAAATTAGTTTAGACTTTTTGTGGTGAAATATTAGTATTGTATTCATTCCACATCCATCTATTTATCAGTCTACTTTATAATAGCTTCCCTAACCGATTTCGGCCATGGTGACCAATCTCAACAGAGCCTAGCCAGCTGCGCAGAAGACAAGTGTACACATAATTTTTGTGTACACTTTTTGCCGCCCATTTTAACTAAAAGAGCACTCGTCTCGTTCTATTTCAAACACGTATTTGTTTTAACCATCTGCTGTCATAAAACTTGGGGTGTGACAAGGCATCCATTATACTAATGTTTTGTTTCGTTAACATTCATTGAGCCTTGACCAAATACTCGTGTCTTGTTGAAGTACAGTTAAAAACATTAAATTAAAAACTTTAAATAATAAGCTTTTAATGAAATTAGAAAACTTGGGTTAGACTGTGGTTCAGGTTACAACATTTGACTTAAATATACATATTTTGTAACACACCACTTGCAGAACCGGATATTCGGCCAAATTATTCGGTTTGCAATATTTTCATTGTTTTGTCGCATAACATGAACGCTTAGATTTTTTAAATAATTTAAGAAAATTGAAATGCTCGAACCGAATATATTCCGCCGAATACAAATAGTGCAAAAGATGCCAAATACATTGAATACCGAATACCAAATAAATATTCGGTAAATCTCTGCTTATTGACATTAATATTTGGTTACCTAACCCATTTTGTAAGAAATTAAACCAAAACATACAAACACATTTCCAATTCGTATCCTGTAAAATAAAACGGTAATTCGAGACAAATGCGCAGGCGCCGCTGACACGTTTGGAGAATTCGCGCCATTTTAGCCGTCCGCCATTTTGATTGCGCACCATAAATCGTGCGCTTAAGTGCAAATCTGGCCACACGTGAACGCTCGTGGGCGCGAAATTTATGTCTGTTATAATCTGTGTATACTGCAACTTTAACGCCTTATGTCTTTGTGATAGGTACTTATACTCCATACCAACAAACACCGTGACTGAACTGAACCTATTTGGATAAATAAAAATGTTGACTTGGACTTCCACTTACCAAAGACCTGTCTTTTTAATCGACTTTCAAAAAAAAAGGAGGAGTTTATCAATTATAGTATGTTACCATGTATCTCTGGCGTTTATGGACCGATTTGGAAAATTCTTAAAGAGAAGAGTGTCAGTGTAGTCCAATAGACATTTGGTACAAGTCTGATCATCCATGTGGAAGATATTCCAAGGAACAGGGAAGGTTTAGTTTTAATGATGTAATACCAACTGAATTATGACTAGATGATGTGATTACCCTTCACAGGACACTAAAAAGGGAAAAATAATAACTTTTTGAGGAAGACGGTTCTATTTTTTTGCAAAAAGTTATTATTGAGAATACTATATTTTAGCTGGGTTTTACATCGATTTTGTTATAGAAGTAACTGATAACCGACTGGACCGAATGGTACTTCCAAATATGACATATCATACATATAGGATACTGGGCAGCTAAAATATGCAGTAACATATGAAGTCACTAAAAACCTTGGTTCAAATTACCTCATACACCTAATAATTATTAATCGAATAAAGTGCATACTTTTAATTAAAACTTTCATGTATATTTTATTATAATATTAAATGAGGCCACAATTCAATGTTTTTCAATTAAAAATATTTAAAATAATGATAATGGTTCAGGGAAATGTGTATTGGAATTTATGAACGAAATTATCTGATGCATACTTTATTATTAATAACATATTTTTTTGTTTTGCATTACATGCTCTACATTTATTTTTTTATTTTGCTGAAAATGTTTCTTTTTATAATTTAGATAACTACGAATTGAAAATCAGTGAGAACATAATATATTATGAGCGCAATATCTATTTGATTGATAAGAATCTTTGTGATAAAATTTATTAGATGAAAACACATTTCTGTATAAAGTTTTACTAGTTTTGTGTTTCCTTTTACAAATAATCCAAGAAAATAAACAAAATAACAGAAAATCTGCGATGATTTCGTCTCCTTTTCATAATAATCCCTTGCATATTAATTTTATAGATAAAAGGGATGTTTGACAGGTGTCAAAACCAAGTGCGCGATTTCCGAACGTAATAATACTTTTACAATATTCTGCAGGTACAACGTTTTATTGTATATTTTTATTTTTATGACCTCGTTTAGAAAATTGTGCCAAATATAGCTCACAGTGATAACGCAATCAAATTTTTAATCTAAAATATTAGCTTTGACCTACTCTATTTTTTTTTACAAATATCTTTTTAATTTTTTTTTAATTCATAAACGTGTGAAACGTTCGACAGCTCCTGCCGAGAAGAACCGCCACGAAACATTATAGTAACTGTTATATTATATGTTTATAGGTGAGCATTATTTTTAAGACTCAAATATTAGCAAGTAGGCACACAGCTCAACGGGTACGTCCGCACGCCACATTTGACAGGTGTGAAGTGTCAGAAGTGACACTGTAGCGCCCCACCGGTCTGTGTGCTTACATTTTTAAATGTCATGAACACGACACTAACTCTCTTAAAATAATACATTATCCAAAAACCAACCAATACAAGAACATTTTACATATATAAAATTATTTTCGTCCGCTATAACAGATGCGCGCATTATAAAATTAAAAACAAAACATTTCACACAATTATCCATTGTTCAGACTGACTCATGTTTGTTTATTTATTTTACAGCGGAATCTGCTTCAAATTATGTTGCGAACTTATAATTAACTTCAAAATCATTTTAAACAGATTGCAAAATTTAATAACATATTTCGCTCTTCTTAATTTTAACAGATTATTTTTGAGATGAAATTCATTTTGAGTGAGTCACTTCGTCTTCATTTTTTTAATAAAAAGGAACCATTTAATTCTATCGGTGTAGTTTCACCTATAGCGATATTGAAAAACTTAATGTAATTAAAATATTAAGCTCAATATGTTGACAATATTATGTTGCCAAAAATAGAATAAATGCCAAAAATTTTAAATTGAATCGAATTTTTTGCACAACTGTACCTACCAAGAATTTTGGAATGAAAAATTTCAAATTTCGATTCGGGCCCGTAGTTCCTGGGATAAGGGCGTCCGAACAGACAAAATCTCAGACAATTCTACAGCTTTGTAATATTAGTATAGTTTCCCATCCTTATACAAAATTGTTTACCTCACGTATACGAATACAGACCTCATAACTTTACCTCCAAAACAATGCAATATTTGGCAACCTCCCCATCTTAGATTCCAAGATCTTAGATTAGCCTGTAGCAAAGGCATGGAAATTCAAAATGGCTGACGTTAAAACAAAGGCTGATTTTGGCGCCAACCATATCAAGAATATTATAGGGCAATTGTGGAACTACCGCGCGAGAAATATCACGTTAAATAAGATGCCAGCTGCTTGGAGCCAAAGATTAGGCAAGGCAGATGTGTGAAGAGAATATTTATTTATAATATTTAAATTGTCTATAAATTATTTTGAAATATAAAGCAAAATTTATAATACTGTAATCTGTATCCAGTTTTCTCATCTCATTCTATTCTATTCCTCTTCTAATTTTCTATCATTAATTCTCTGCTTATCTCTACCCCTTCCTTCAGCACCCCTTTCTGCAGGCAGGGAAACTAAGATTCATATATTTTGTATGTCCAAGGGCTACGGTCAGTCACGTAACATCAGTTGAACCACATTCTCCGCTTGCCTGCTATTACATTAAAAAAAATATGTCATATATGAAATAAACAGGAAACATTAATTCATAGACCACACAAAGAAAAATAGAAAATTAACAAAAGAAAAACGTTGAAGGCGTTGAAAGAGCAGTTTATCAGCAAATGCCTGTCAGTCGCAGCGCTGATTTTCAGCAGCCTAACGTCAAAGTGTCAGTTTGAGAAGTTACTTTAAAAATCTATATCAAAATTGTAAAGCTGAAGAGCTTGTTTGTTTGAAAGCGCTAATCTCAGGAACTACTGGTCCGATTCCAACATTTTTTTAAGTGTTAGATAGCCCATTTATTGAGGAAGGCTATAGGCTAAATATCATCACGATATTCACGAAGCCCTGAGGCGCAGCTAGTAACTAATAAAAACAAAAAATGCACTCAATAAAAGGTAAAATTAGTTCTAAGCATATCTGCGTGTTATTCGTTCCCATAAAGCTGTCCCACTATCTAGCATATTGCACGTGCACTCGCATATCATAAGTGGACAACGAACGAGAAACACAAAAACATATTTTGTGTCGAGACGACAGTGTTGAATCTGATTTATTTGTTGAGAAAACACGCTTGTGTTATTTATTGATAGCTAGATTTTACGCGCGACTTCGCATGCGGAGTTCTCCACAGAAATAGTATCTACATTTTTCGGGGTTATTGTAGCATATTATGTCTTTTTTTGTACTCTTGAGGTAATTAAATAAAATATCATTAACATTTTTTGAGCAATCAAGTAATAAAAAAAACTATTAACTTATTTTTGCATTAATAATTAAATACTGAATTGACCCTATAACAGACGCAAAAACAAAACAAATGGCGGTCTTGGTCCCTAAGTACTAATCCATCTCTTCCAGACGACCATTAAAAAGTCTTCTTAGTAGACACTGCCTTCCAAATTGGTGGTAAATTAAAAAATATGTATGTGAGGTTTCAAAAAAGCTAATAGAAAGCCGATTTAAAAAAACAACGATTTGATTTGATCTCAAAAGTATTCATCTCATGTTTCACAGTATATATACTGTGAATTTAATACAATACTCCTCAGTTCATATAGTGTTAGTAATAATTCAGAATTCGCGAACTGATGATTATTTTTATTATTCTGTATATTACCTTGCGTGAAAATAATTTTGATTTCCGAAACACCACAACAAAAAAGCTTCACAGTTATTCGATAAAACTTTGCTACATATTTTAAAGGCAAAAAAGATTACTTAGTACTTACAAGATCCTTCAACGCCCATCAGCTAAAAACTTCGTAATTCTGATGAAACGCTATTAAAGGGACAAGACTAATTGTACTACAATTCAGGAGGGGGAACCCCCTCCTCATTTCACGCCCATTAGTTAAACTTGTTACGTACGCGTAGATCTCCATTAAAATGCAAATTGAACATCCCTGAAAATGTTTGTATAAATTTTTTACATTTATTTTTTTAGCTCGCGGCTGACACTATTTTGATGTCTTTATCATGGTTTTGTTTATGTAATAAGGTTATTTTGGACTTAATTCAAAATTAAAATTGTATTATCATCTAGTTTTACTAACATTTAGATATCTTCTTTGTTATTGAATTAAACCAGCTTCCAAAAAACTGATATTATTTCCCCCCTCTATAGTTTAAAACAGGTAAAAAAATGCAATAAATATGGAATTGAACTTGAATACTAAGAACTAATACACGTAAAAATTTGTATTTTATTTACTTAATTTAGTTTGCGTAAGGTCTAGTTATTTTATTGATTGTAATTTTAACACTCGATTCATAAAATTAGGATACTTAATTGCAAGATTCTCAAGCTAGAAACTTGCGTAGAAAAACCAATAATTTGTCAGATAAACCATATTATGCAAACCTTTTTCCAAACAAGATTGATATACAAGGATTGATATACTAACCTAGATATGTGAAACACAAAATTGTGCCTATAGAAACACAACCCAAATGTAAGTTTCAATAAACTAACTGATTTTCAGTAGATACCGCTTTCGGAGTAACCCAAAAAATCCTTACAAAGGTTAAATACGCTTGCATTTCCCGTACATAGTGGACTAAATACGTACATTACGCAAATACACCGTAAGCACTCTGCTATCACAACGCACATAATTACGTGCAACCAATAATTTTTCACATAAACTATGAAAGCCACATTATGCAACTCTTTTTCCAAAACAGCCACCGTGGAACATGGGTTGCAACACTAACACATGATTTTCAGTAGATAGCGCTTTTGGAGTAACTCAAAAAGTCCTTACAAAGGTTAAATACGCCTGCATTTCCCGTACACAGTGGACTAAATACGTACATTACGCAAATACACCGTAAGCACTCTGCTATCACAACGCACATAATTACGCGCCGTTTGTCACAAGTGCAATGATTCAGAACGTGGGATCGAAGAGTGGACTCTTCACATAGCAGGGATGGATAATTGCGTCTGTCCTGAACATTTTGTATATTATTTTCTTATTTCATGGTTTTGCTACCCAAATCTGCAAATGTTGTAATTTAGTTATAACACAATCATTAAATCATTTTGGTGCAATTAATAATAATTTGTCTGGACCTATGACAAGAGCAAAGAAAAATGGACAAAACTAATGACCGAATGGCAACCATGAGACGGGTAAAGAAAAAGGAGCAGGCAAGTTAAGAGATGGATAGACGACATTATAAAAATCGGAGGAGCAACATGGCCAAAAAAGGCACAGGACAGAATACTAATTTTAATAAATTTTATTATATCCCGACGCACAATACATGATCAATACATTTACCATCAATATTATATGTCATATTTTGTACCTCTTATGTGAATGTACCTCAAAGAAGTTAATGAGTGCAAAAAGTTAGGTTGTCTATATGTGTCACCAGTCTTTAGCTACTTTATGGTTTGATATTTTAAACGCATCCGATACTATGAATTCCTTTTTTGTGTGAGGTTATTCCTTTTGTAGTATAGTGCCGTAATTAAACTTTTTTATCTATACTAATAATAAAACTGAAGAATTTGTTTGTTTAGCCTCTCTAATTTCAGGAACAAATCTGATTTGAAAAGTTTTTGTGTTAGATAAACCATTTATTTTGGAATAAGTGAAGTGTAAAAAAAAATAAATAGATATTCTCTAACTAGAGACGGCTTATGTAATCCTTCATACACTTGGTTAGCAAATAGAATCTTTGACTTTGACTTTTGATAATATTATGTTACGGTAGCGAAGTATAACATACATTAAAGAATAGTGGTTCTTATTAAAATTGTATTGTTTGTTAATCCGATACGATATCTTTTATCAAAGAGCACCTTGTTTGTTTTGCTAGATATAAAAAGACAATATATACGCTCTCAGTCGGTAAAAGGTTTGTAATTAAAAAACAACCGTAAACCCCGGCAATGTAAACCAATACCTCAGAATTTCTACCATAACAATTTTAAACGAGCTATTGACCATGTTAGAACTTAAAGCCGGCCATTTCAACCGCTTTACACAAGTAACTTAATCCGATATTATCTCTTACAAACAAATATGAACCTTATTTTCAGGCAGTTAGGTTTAAATTCGCACTGTTCTAGAAACAATGGCGCCTACGCACTGAAGAATCTTTGATATATTTTTAGCGTCAAATAAACGCGTTTATTTTGTTCGGGCAACATTTCTACGACCATTTGTAGAAATGTAATGCAAATCTTGTTGCGGTGCTCCAACTGGATACTTTATGTTCTATATTTTTGTATTAAGATTGTGAAGTACAAATAGTTATTTAATATATTATACAAAAAACAAAGGTGACTAGTTAGTTACTTTTAAGTTTTGCAGTCAGTCAACTGACTGACATAGTGATCTGTCAACGCACAGCCCAAACCACTTGACGGATTGGGCCGAAATTTGGCATGGTAGACGCAAGCATCCGATAAAAAAGGATATTGATCAAGTCCCATAGGAACGGGTACGTAAACAGACCAAAGGTCTCCATCGTACCTACCGCATGGATTTTAAAAACAGATAACTAAATTAAAGATATGTCATTTAAAAGTAAAATTCAAAAAATGAAGACTTAAAATACTCTTTAAAATGAAAACACGTTTAATACATCCCGCTGCAGACTTAAAACCGCACTACTGCAATTAGCACAGTGCGAGTCCTCTCACATTACGTTTTAACTGAGTCCGCGACACTAATTCACTTGAGGCCTCATGCCGTACTACTTAACCACCCGTCTCAGTACCTTAACACAAAAAATCCCCAAAAAGAGCATCTAAAACTAATAGACATCTAATAAATCCCGCTGCAGACTAAAAACCGCACTAATGCAATTAGCACAGTGCGAGTCCTCTCAAATTATTTTTTAACATGAGTCTTTTATACTAAACGACTTGAGGCCTCATGCCGTACTATTTAACCACCAGTCTCAGTACTTAAAACGCAAAAAATCCCCAAAAAGAGCATCTAAACTAATAGACATTTCATAAATCCCGCTGCAGACTAAAAACCGCACTAATGCAATTAGCACACTGCGAGTCCTCTCAAATTACTTTCTAACTTAAGTCTGTTATACTAAACGACTTGTGGCCTCATGCCGTACTATTTAACTACCAGTCTTAGTACTTAAAACGCAAAAAATCCCCAAAAAGAGCATCTAAAACTAATAGACATTTAATAAATCCCGCTGCAGACTAAAAACCGCACTAATGCAATTAGCACAGTGCGAGTCCTCTCAAATTACTTTCTAACATGAGTCTGTTATACTAAACGACTTGTGGCCTCATGCCGTACTATTTTACCACAAATCTCGGTACTTAAAACGCAAAAAATCCCCAAAAAGAGCCTCTAAAACTAATAGACATTTAATAAATCCCGCTGCAGACTAAAAACCGCACTAATGCAATTAGCACAGTGCGAGTCCTCTAAAATTACTTTCTAACATGAGTCTGTTATACTAAACGACTTGTGGCCTCATGCCGTACTATTTTACCACCAATCTCGGTACTTAAAACGCAAAAAATCCCCAAAAAGAGCATCTAAACTAATAGACATTTAATAAATCCCGCTGCAGACTAAAAACCGCACTAATGCAATTAGCACAGTGCGAGTCCTCTCAAATTACTTTCTAACACGAGTCCGCGACACTAATCGAATTGTGGCCTCCTGCCGCTATAATTGCACTGCACTGGACCGGGAGCTGGATGGCAAATAGTTTAATTGATACAATGAAAATAGTTTATTTTCAACCCTTTTGTAACGAAATGGAATGAGTTCATTTAGTGCATTTTAATAGAAAGAAAGAAAGTTTATTCCAAACTTACATAACACATGCAATTAATTCAAATAACAAGTGATAAAAAATAAAAAAAAATATAAATTAAATAATAGTTAGGTGTGTAGCGCAAGCAGGGAATGGGGCTCGCCACTCAGCATTTGCCATATCGACATGGGTAGATGTGGCGCCGGTTTTCAGTGGCCTCCAGTGACGGTTTCTTAAAAATACGAATTATTATTAACCGTTAACAGTACATAAAGTCATCGGAAAATAATGTATTCATAATTTTAGGAGCGTAATCTTTAGTTCTAAACGCAAGTTCTGGCTTATAAATATATTTTTTGGGGGTTTAGCTAGTACTAAAAACCAAAAAGTCATAATTGATAAAAATCAATATTTGTTATCAGTAGAACGTGAATCAATGTTTATAATGTTAACAAAATATACCGTTTTCGGATGAAGCTAGGGCATTGTAAATATTAGTTAAGGGCTACGGCATTGTTAATATTATTATTATTAATTATATTCAAATTCAAATCGTTTATTTTTCCGAACTGGCGAGATAAGATATATTTTTAAACATCATAAGTATTATCATTAAGTTTGTGTATAGAGCGACATTTATACATACAAAAAGCTCTCTAGAAATTAAAAAAAGTTAACAAATAAAAATAAGTAACCAGCTCTCGTACTAAGAATGAATTGCGAAAAGTGGCTGCGTTTTCACTTGATCCGACCAATTAGCTGCGGCCAATGATTTATATTAGACGGCCATTTCAGATATTAAATAATTACTTCGTGTTGCATTTAAAAACTATTTCTTTGTTTTACTTGTATTGTATTTTATTTTGAACTATCTGTGTTTTACGGTTTCGACCGCGTATTAAGACCGTTTCCGAGGGATTAGTACTAGTATTTATTTATTTATTTATTTAGATCTCGAGTTATAAGTAAGTCTCGAGTAATAAAAAATCCGTCTTTGTGTTATTTATAGACTAGCTTTCCGCCCGCGGCTTCGCTCGCGTGGACCCGACAATTCGATTTTTTCTCACCTTTTAAACCTTCCCTAGACCTCCACGAATAATTCAAGACTAAGATAAGATAAATCCGTTCAGCCGTTCTCGAGTTTTAGCGAAACTAACGAACAGCAATTTATTTTTATATATATAGATTTTACACCAAAATTCAACAATTTTTATTTAAATATTTGAATTATGGATTTAATTCGCAATTATCTTCAGCCCGTTGGTTAACTCATTTTAAAATCGTGATTTATAAAAAAAAACAAACGTAATATAACATAATCCAGCTAATAGTCTAGCAGTACACTAAATTTTATTAACATTTGTTCAGTAGTTGCGACATCATTGACAAACATACATTAAACCATTCAAACTCTCACATTTATTATACAATTAGGAAGCTAATGAATGCTCGCTACAATTTCTTTCTTTTATCTCTTCACTATGGGTCATAACTATTTCACTGACAAAGCTTTTTGAATTGTATTCAAAATTTAAGTTAAAATATAACATTAAACTTTTATGTACACTTAACTGGTAGTAAAGGCAATTTATTATTTGATTATTAACTAATTTCATGCCCCAAGTCCCCCTTTTAAATACTAAATACGCATAATATTACACATAATCACAAAGTAAATCCTCAAATGTAGTATGTATCATCATGACTCATCAAGCTACAACAAAAGGTCACAAATAGGTTCTATTATACTATTATAGCAATTAATCCCTTTCGCTGACTTGCCCTGACCACCGGAACTAAGAAAATGCAAGTCATATGCAATCCGTTTATATAATGTCGTTACGATGTCAGTACGACACGATTTACACTGACATTTCATTGTAGTAGGCGTCTTTTAAGCCGTTTTCATTCGATGAAATCCCATTAAAAGTTTTCTACTCAAAGGCAAAGGATAAGGCATAAAATACTTTTAATACACGTCCATTTAGATTTAGTAGGCTGTACGAGTGAATAAATAATACCTTACCTGTGCAAATCTGTTCCAGATTAATTCATATCTAACTTTTATGCTTTTACAGAACCGATAAAAGGTAGGCTGTTTAGGATCTAAAAATAAAGAAAACATTTTTATTGAATTTCATGAAAGCGGCTGAATCCATTTAATAGTAGATTTTTGAAAGCTTACTTCTTTGTAGGGATTAAGATAAAGCTGATAGACGAAAACATATACAAATATGGGTATATGTCTATTAATAATGGAATATAGATATTGTTATTAACATTTGTTTACAGTAACTGAAATGTCGATGTTATGATAGTATAATTGTAATAAAGTAAGACTAGCGCCATGTATCTGTATTTATGATTTATGAATCAATTAAAAAGTTGTGTCATTGACTATTTTAATATATTGAAAACTAAACCGATCCGATTATATTTCGTGAAGAAGAAGAAGTAACGAACGAAATTATAGTTTACTAGCTGAACCGCGTGGATTCGCTCCCGTAGCATAATGTTATATAATATATAGCCTACGTCACTCGTGGATAATGTAGCTTTCGAACGGTGAAAGAATTTTTAAAATCGGTCCAGTAGTTTTTAAACCTCTTCATTACAACCAAACAAAGTTTTCCTCTTTATAGTATAGGTGTAGATAGAAAGTTAAAGTCGTAAGGATATCGTTTAAAACAGTTTTTCGCATCGCTTTTAACTAACAATGAAGTACAATACAAAGAAAACTAATTGACCTATACTAATATCCTATATTTGTAGTTTATTCTACGATACATTATTATAAATGGTCTTGTATTAGTTAAAAGTGAAAAGGTGTGGTTATTTAGGAATTTCAAAATGCTTTTATGTAAATTGAAATAATTTTTGCTAAGTTCTCTCTCTCTCTCTAGGCTTATTTAAATATCTATTTACATATTCAGATATAGGTGTTTAATAACTACGAGTACATTTAAGTTTACAGGGTTATTGGTAACTCGACGTATTCCTTACAGGTTGCAAAAGAGAGCTTGCAATGCTATACAATAAGCCACATTTATGTTTTCGAGATAGCTAAGCTTGATAAGTTTAACCATTATTCAATAAAAATTATTAGCGTCCTTTAGAAAGGATTTTTTGACATGGTCATTTATTCAAATGATATGCCATAAATAATGATCTAATTGTATATAATTAATGGGAGCCATAAACTCGTCCGAACTAACTGAACTACGTGGTTTTATGGCTGTTGTGTTTACGCGTTTAGACAACAACAATAAACAGACTGACAAACATTTACCCAATGAATTGATGGGTTTATTGCGTCTTTGGTGGTCGAAGCTTTTTTGTATGTTTGGATAATGAATGTGTGGGCACGTGACTATATAAATCATAAAAGTAGCTCTAAAGAAACAGTGTTTTTTTCTTTGTCTATTTACAGGACAAAAATATATCCTACTATTTTTTTCTTACAGCGGGCAAGCGGAGTATGCGGTTCACCTGATGTTAAGTGACTGACCGCAGCCCATAAGCATCTACAACAGCAACGTATCGCAGATTGCCACCTTGAAGGAAGGGGAGGGGATAAGGAAGACGATTAATGATTGGGAGAGGAGTAGAACGGAAAAGAATGGGATGGAATTGATGAGGAAATACGTATGTGTGTATGTTACTCTGTTAAAAACACACACATACATACACACTTAAACACTTTCGCATTTATAATATTAGTAGGATATTAGGC
The DNA here is from genome assembly GCA_001586405.1 of Phoebis sennae. Taxonomy (NCBI): domain Eukaryota; kingdom Metazoa; phylum Arthropoda; class Insecta; order Lepidoptera; family Pieridae; genus Phoebis; species Phoebis sennae. The sequence goes on from LQNK01001075.1 coordinate 21,996, forward strand.
AAATATATTTATTATACAATTGTAATACATATATCTAACAAAAAATGTGTTTTTCCAATTTAAACTAGTCCTGAATGAAACGTGTTCAAAAAACTCTTGGGCTTTATATAATTAGAATAGATCAAGATAACTATAATATATACGCCTTAATTTGATATAGAATATTATCTTAGCCCAAACAGCTTTTACATTTATTGTTATAAGTTGAATGAATCGAAAACAATACATTAATTACATCCCATCAATATAAAGGTATACTCAATTCGATAAGAGTGTAGGCGTTACCTGACCGCAGTGCAACACAAAGCACAAACAACCTTATATAGACGTAATTAAACTTAAAATCAAATAACAATACTGAAGTATCCTTCCTGGGATTTAAATCTCGTGGCAATAAAATTCCAATCTTATGCAATTGTAATACGGTCTAGTTTAGTTTGATGGCAAAAATGATTATTAAAATAATGAGGACTCCTTAGGGTATCCCAGTTATTTCTTATGGCGCTTTTATTTATTGTAAAGGCTACTGTTCAAAAGTTCATTTATTGTTTGATGTAAGCCGTTTGGAAAGTTCAAGTTTCTTCAAATACCTAGCAATTATTTTTAAAGTTTAGTTCTTCAACCGTTTATTGTATATTTTTTATATATTTAAAACTCAAAGGTGACTGACTGACATAGTGATCTATCAACGCACAGCCCAAACCGCTGGACGGATCGGGCTGAAATTTGGTATGCAAGTAGATGTCAACACGTAGATCCTCTAGAAAGTATTTTGATAAAATCCCACAGGGACACAGCTAGTTTTAATATATTTTCTATAATAAATTAATACATACAAGGTATTATTTTGTTCGAACAAAAATTCAACATTCAAAGACAATAATATTCTATTAATTTTTTTTATGATAAAGTAGACATTTAAATAATTACATTAAACTTACGAAATTTAAAAGTGTCTCTAGTCGGAACTATATAAAATATTTGAGATTTTGTATACAGCATTAGCTCAATAAATATTAACTAGCTACAACCCGCGGTTCCATCCACGTAACTTCCGATCCTAAGGGAATTCCGAGATTAATAGTAGCCTATGTGTTATTCTAAATCCTTACCTATATGTATACCAAGCTTCATCCAAATCTGTCCAGTAATGTTTCCGAAAAAGACTTACAAATATAATCGTTCCTACCCTGTATACCCTCGAAAAGCTTTTTTAGGCGGAATGGAGAAAATATAATAACAAATTACTTACAGAAATACCAAGCATCTAAAGTACTCACTTAAAAATTCAATTGTAATCGAAAGTGAAAGTGGGATATATCGGATTATCGGTCATTTATATTCTGAGTACGCGTACAGATGTTAATCACCCCGGTACGGACTTGGCCATAAAAACTGTCAGCTCATTAATTTATGAGCCATAAAGTATAGCGAGGCGCCTCGTACCGTGTAAATAAGTTTAACAGATATGTTATAATTTTAAGTCGATTTACTTTTATTCATTGTTTTAATTCACTGGATTATAATGTGCGTGATTTGTCAAATCAATGACAGAAAATATTGATTTGTTATAAAAAAATATGTTTTTTTTAACATAGCTCAATCGCTTCAAAAATATAATTTAAATATATCTAGTAAATAATTTCGAATTATTTTTCGAGCGTATGTTGAGTTGTATGACTATTTATTTGGCATGACTTACAGCCCAAACTTCTGGAATATTTAATTTTATCTATTTTATCAGATTATTAATTATATCCAATCCCTCTTAGGCAATCTTTCGGGATAGTTGATGACGTCGCGAGGCATTTGACGACCTTAATGCGGTATTTTTGACTAACTATCGCGATAATTTTTTACCTGCTCTGCACATCGGCAGACGCATACGTGGACGTAGCTGATGTTGACCGCAGACGTGAACATGCTATGTATATCCGTAGATAGCAATAGTAACTTACGTATGCCGATGCATCCGCCATCCATCGACGGATGACGTCCACGAATGCATCTGCCGATGTGTAGGTGGGTCTAAATACGTCACACGGTCTCCCATATAATGAGGCGGATTGCAGAGCGGATTCTTACAAGGAAACATGATGAACCTTTTGTATAAGTGATCTGTATTTTTTAGAGTTATCTGTATATCATATGCACCCGCTTGCACTGTGGACAGGTAAAAACATTCGCTTAATGTGCCATGTATTCCGCCTGCGCGCCGTCACTCACAACGCACGCAATGGAGTGACCGCGGTTTGCACTACTTTTCTAGAGAACGTCATGTATGAAATTAAATAAAAATAAATAAAAATAAAATATTCATGGACATTTAACACAACGCCATCTAGTTCCAAACTAAGCAAAGCTTGTACTATGGAAACTAGATAACTGATAGACATACTTAAACATACTTTTTTTTTTGTAAATGCATACATACTATAGATAAATGAACACCCAGACAGTAGAAAATTATAATGTATCATTGTAATTTTCTACTGTCTGGTTAATGTATCTATAGTATGTATGTATTTACAAAAAAAGTATGTTTAAGTATGTCTATCAGTTATCTAGTATCCATAGTACAAGCTTTAGTTGGGGACTAGATGGCGTAGTGTTAAATGTCCGGGAATATTGATTTTATTATTTTATTAAATAATTCGGTCCCATTCAGCGTCATAATACTGATTTTCAGTACCGTTTCTTATAACATAGCTTCCCATGGTAGTATTAGTGGTAAATGAAATCTTACAACTTACTTTAACCTACTTCGCGTTGCTCGATGAAGCTAAAATTATGCATATATGAATGTAATCGGGTCAAATGATCTTTTATGATGTCAAAAAGTGATTGAAACCATCTTTGTTAATATTGAAGTGGCAAACATGAGATTTTTTGTTCGTAATGATATACCTAAAATCTACTATTGACAAAAACACCACATGTAGAAAGCATATAAGCAAGTTTTTAATGTGAAGAAGTCAGTAACCATTATTAAACAATCAGGGACTACTAACCTTTTATCATTGTCGAGGAACGCTGTTATATCATTACCTCTAGTAAGTATTGAAAAAAAAATCACAATTTTGGTTCAATCAAGAGTTTCTGGGGGACAAATTTGAAAGCTTTCGCGGACCACTTTTTGAATGACCACTAGTGGGAAAGTGGAAACCACTATCTACTAACCACTTATCTAGATTGACTAATTTAAATGATTGATATCCTATAACAGCCGTTTTCAATATTCTTTCTATCCCTTGTTTTGCTTACTAAAGTCAGGCAACTATCTATTTGCACTTATTTTGATTTCAATATGCTGTCAACGGATAGCTTTTGTTATGACTTTTGACAATCAAATGTCATTTAATCTGAGATTACAATCTATCCATAATCTATACATATAATAAAACAGTAACCGAACCATTTCTGTACATTGAATATTTTTCAAAAAGAGTAATTGGTATGCAATATGTATGTTCCATAGATATCATAACCATGGTTAATTTTTTTTTCTGTTTGTCTGTTTGTCTGTTTATCTGTTTATCTGTTTGTATGTGCGAATATTAGGTGTAATATTAGGTGCAACTTATAGGCTACATTTTATTAAAAAAAATAGGTTTTGGGGGTGGCTCGCCATACATGTAAATGGAGGGTATAAAAATAAATTCGCGAATACATCATTGAATGAGATGTCATTGAATAGGTATTTAAAAATGATATGGAGGTTTCTAAATGCGTTTTTTGCTAAAATAAATATTTTTTGAGATATACGCTTCTAAAGTCGTGAGAATGTTATACCACGTGACAATGTGAGATTTTGATTGAGTTGCGGATATGTCTTTTTATACTGTTAACCTATAGATTAAGACGTTAAAAACACTCAATAAATTCTAAAAAATCTCAAAATAACTAACTCTCCGCCCGCGGCTTCGCTTCTGTATTTTGAAGAGGCGCGCGACTGTGAAATTTTGGTCAAACCTATTTCTATAGAAAATTATAAAACGAACTATAGACATGCGCTAATATCCACGGTCCTGTGATCGTAATTTTTTTAAACTTTTGTTGTGCGCCTGTACAAAATACAGAAATTAGTAGCCCACGCGTGCGAAGCCGCGGGCGGAAAGCTAGTCTTAGATGCATTGTTAAAAACGGCCATAAAAGAGTAGGTGCGTTCAGTATCTGGGCGTATTAGTACCGATTGCGTCTGGTACTCGAACGTCATACGACGTAACTTTGATCATTATCTGTCAAAAGTCCTCTTATCTATGCGTCACTCATCCTTGTTTTCTCCAAACCACAGAGTATCAAAAGAAACAGACTATATACCATTCACTGATGTTCTGTGTGAAAACTTGACGTTGGCAAATTCCGTTTGACACAGGAGGGCCAAGAACAAAAGAATAAGAAGAAGACTAGCTGTGATTAGTCAACTGACTAGTTCTATAATTGGCCACTTGTGTAAAATCACAGTACATTTCTATTACATTTAACATAATTTTACATAGCCCCTCTATTAGTTTATTACAATAAAATAACACTAACTGGTCCACGCGGCTTCGCTTACCTTAATTTTATATAGAGCCTATAAAATATAGTCTATATTACGTTGGATAATATAGCTTTCGAATGGTGAAAGAATTTTTAAAAATTGGTCCAGTAGTTTTTGAACCTATTCAGTACAATCGAACAAACAAACAAAGTTTTCTTCTTAATAATATAAGTGTAGATAATATAGAATAGTCTATGTTACTCCAGTAGTTACCAGTGTGCATATAACAAACATTCTCCAGTTTATTTGATAACTTCGAGCAGTCGTAAGCCAAATCGATAAATCTATATTCAAGTAGTCTAGGTACAAACACATTAAACATAGTCTGTAAAACTTTAAGATTTCATCCGAGTTTCAAACAAAAGACTTTATTTGTTTCGGATAGATTATTGGGACGGTAGGTAATGTGAGGTTCGCTTGATAACGAGGCAATAAAACTTTTTCGTGTTTGTTTTACACATTTTGTAACTATAGTAATGCCACGACCGATAGCAGTCATAGTGGGCAATCTCAACAGAGATCAGACGCAGGAGATATTATAGTGCACAAGTATGTGCGCAAACACAGGTGCACTCTCGGTTCCTTCACCCTCATTCGATGGGACGGCAGACCGACACGATCGGAGAGAGATCAGGCGCAAGACCGACGGTTTTACGTGTTCTCTGAGGCACGGGGGTGTTCCAACGCTGCCAACTTTCAAACTTAGAACTGCTATCCAGACTTTTTGCTTAAGGAAAATATCAATAACCCTTTTTTTAAGGCCCGGGAATCGACCTGAGACCTCTCGAACGGTAGTCAAAAATGCAACCACTAGACCAACGAGGTAGTTTGAAACAATATTATGTGAAAAATGGCGTCTTGATGAACCTGTGTGTCAATCACGACTCAGTTATTAAACGAATTTTGATGAAATTTCGTTGATAGATAGACTACAAGCTAGAATAAAAAAAGTGTTACCTTTTTTAAATCCGATGGGATTCAAACAAAGCCGCGGACAGAAGCTAGTTTAATATAAATCATCAACTATAGCGATATGTATCAAATATTGTATTCATTACCAAAATACAACGCCGTGAGAATCGATGCTACCTTCACTGGCGGCTCGGGTTACGATACCTGTCAAAATTACAGTAAAGGGGACGTTTGTAAATAAATATCAATTGTATGCATGTTATTTACTTTTGTCCGATTAGAAAGAAAAGAAATCAATGTAAATAAAAAATATAATAACTTTTTGCCAAAAAGTAGAACCGACTTTCTCGCTCTAAAAAGTAGAATATAACTTTTGTTTTATTTTATTGAAATCTATGCAAAGTCGGTGCAAAATCTTTTTAAATCCAAAATAGATAAAGGCACCAAATTTATATGGGACCACACTGACACTTTACTCTTTCGAATGCAAAAAGGTCCATAAACGCCGGAGATATGTGGTAACATACATAAAAAAGTACGGTCGAATTGATAACCTCCTCCTTTTTTTTTGAAAGTCGGTTAATAAAATGTGTGCTTGGTATACATATAGGTAAGGGTTCAGAATCACATATAGGCTACTTTTAATATCGGAGTTGCCACGGAATCAGAAGTTACGCGGGTGAATCCGCGGTGCACGGCTAGTATGCATATGGTAATAATTATGTATTTGATGATTTTGATTTTGCTGTTTCACTTTTTGGCTAAAGGAAATTCGTGTTTACTGAACGTAGCTGGCATTTTAAAAAAATATGTAGTTCATACTAAAATAATTAATTCTTTACAACGCAAGTATACCCACTTAATGACGCAATGACAGATTTAAGACGGTTCAGTTCCTTCAGTTATTTTTGAATAGAATATATTCGTTCAATCTTCGCCTTAACTTCAAAACAGCGCTAAACACACAAGACGCAGCATACCTGCGGTTTCGTCGGATCTGTTACAAAGGCGCTCCACTTCTTTTGGACAGGTCAATTTCACGGCCGTCTTATGAACTCATCAAAAGGTAACATTGATCTTACTTGAAAAAATCATGGTTGTAAAATTGTAGTAAGAGTTTACAAATAAAAATTCCATCAACCTATAAATTATATAGAATACTGGCTTGTTCTAGATATCATTCATTATATGTGAAAGCTTTTAATTAGCGGACTTAGTTCTAATTTAGATTTACTTTGTCATTCAAACCGCTGTGAGCCATCCGAATAAAATAAAATAAAATAAATGAATGATTTTTAAATCAGTAACTAAGGGACTATTTGCAAAGTTGCAGAAGTATAACATAGGATCCTGATCACGGGTGTAGCTTTTTAGGATTCCGTACATAAATGGTAATAAAAATTTTTGCCAAAAAATAATACCGGCTTCCTCGCTCTAAAAAGTAGAAAAAATAACTTTTATTTCAATGTTGTTGAAATCTATACAAAGTCGGTGTAAAATCTTGTTAAATTGAAAGTAGATAAAGGCACTGACTTTGCATAGATTTCAAGAAAATTATCAGCTTACTCAAAAAACAAACAGTAATCAAATCAGATACAATCATTAATAATCCCATACCCAATAATAAATATATATTTAACGGACCAAGATATGTCTATAATCTGTAAATCCTACTACTATTATAAAGGCGAAAGTTTGTAAGTATGGATGTATGGATGTTTGTTACTCTTTCCCGTAAAAACTACTGAATGGATTTGAATGAAACTTTACCACAATATAGCTTATACATCAGAATAACATATAGGCTACTTTTAATCCCTGAGTTTCCACGGGATCAGAAGCTACGCGGGTGAAACCGCGGGGCGCTGCTAGTATAATATATGTGTGTAATTCATATCTTCAGCTGTAATTTACTATGAAATATTTAAATAATCTTTTATTAATTCCAACGAACCGCAATAATTTCCAAAAGGAAATCTACGCGTAACGTCAATCAAATATAGGACTAAAAAGATATTATGGAACATACGGGCGCTTAATGCGTATTACAGGCAACAGCCATAAGATTGTGGTGAAGGAGATATTATAGTGCACGAGTGTACGCGCGAAAACGGGTGCACTCTCTATTCCCTTAATCTCATAACCCGATGACGGCAGACCGACATGACTGGAAAGAGATCAGGCGCAGGACTTAAGCTTTACGAGCTGAGGGACCGCGAACTTGCTACTTTTTACCCGAGTGGCAGGAGAGAATACGTGTGTCGCCATACCGTTTCTACCCGTGGGTATCGTAGGAGGCGATAAAAGGTAATTCTGCTGCATAACATTCAGCAATAAAAGAGTGGGCTGGTGTAATTAACCCATACCCCTAGCGTAAGATCGGCGTGAAGTAGTGTTGCGCCGTGTTTCTTATGGTGATTCTATTCCAATCTCATCCTATTCTACTCCTCTCCCAATTCCCCATTATCTTCCCCTTATCCCCTTCTCTTCCTTCAAGCCGGAAAGGCATCTGCATCACTTTAGTGTTGTAGATGTTCATGGGCTACGGTGAGTCACTTAACATCAGGTGAACTGCGAGCTCCGCTTGCCTGCTGTAACATAAAAAAAAATCTGAGTCAGGGCTATTATTGTCTTTTTTTTTATAAAAGTCACAATAACGTGTTTTTGCCCCACCTGGGATGTTTCATCTCTATAGCAGTAGTAATATAGTTAACATTAACGTTAATGAAGCTGTATGTTTTTAAAGCTCGGCTTAAAAACGCAGCGTTTATTTTCAACCCGATATCCCGTACAATCGAATTATCAAGAAAAATATACGTTTTGATGTATTTTAGTGGGTATGTCGTAAACGCGAATGGGAGGGTTAAATTTCATTACTTTATAGATCCGAGCAGCTAGGAATGGCACAATCTATAAATTAATATTTTTATGTTTTGCTTTTATTTGGTGAAAGGATATTTCAGAAACCTGATATTTATAGTTGTAAAGGTTTTATGTTTTCTCGAATTTTACCGATTTTTGAGCATTTCTGAGAAACATAAATCTATACTGAGGATTAATTTATTAAAAAACAAAGTTTACACAACAAAAATATAAAAATTATAAATTTCCATGAATAGGCATTAATGAAATTGATTTTTATAAGATTTAAATTATAGTAGGTAATAATAAACATACAATTAATTTACTAACTACTTACTGTATTTAATCACGGGTTGCTACTATCTATTTAATGTATGTATTTACAAAAAATATTTTTCAAGTAGGTCTGTAGCTTTGCTTAGTTTGAGAATATATGGCACAGTGTTAAATGCCCCTGAATATTTATTTATTCAATACACAATCATCACATTAATTACTATCATTGAACAAGATGAAATTGTTTGTTCATTTAGGTAAGTAAAAATAAATAAAATTTGAATATATAATGTTAGGAATTGTTTCCAATGATACACATCACTTGCACGTACATGTTTATTATCCAATGTTTCGTAACAGTCTGAGCCGAATACAATACTTACAACCTATTTTATAATAGTCAATGACACAAAATTCAAGAGAGGGTAAATGTCAATTTAGTTAATGTCAATTTCCAATATTAATTAATAACAATATTAGATATTATACAAAGTTGACTAATACATTTAATACTTAAACATTCAAGACTAAATACAAAATAATACTCAATAATCAATTATATAGATGGCACCACTGTTTTATAGTATCATGACATTGACATTTCAGTTACTGTAAACAAATGTTACTAACAATAATAAAAACAAAAATCTACAAACGCCCATTCACCAAGAACGATTCACAAGCCACATGGCGTCATATTTAATTAAATTGAACTCGCATGCTTGTCTGTTTGTGCATTGTTCCGGACCAGCAGACGAAACCGAAGAACTTGTCTAGCCGACCGTGACAGTTAAATCTTATTTAACGTGAAGTAGACAAGTAAATATTGATGTTAACAAGAAGCTAAATGTGAAATTAATTTTTATTAAACATTTTTTAAAAAGGTTATTGTCTACAATAATATAATAACGAACAAAAACTTCATATCGTTCATTGTATTTTTTGTTTGTTTGTTTGAATTGAAAAGGCCCCAGAACTACTGGAGCCATTTGAAACATTATTTTACCATTGAATTCCTATCACTGATAAACATAGGCGATATAACATTACGCTACGGGAGCGAAGCCGCGCGGAACAGCTAGTACTTTAATCAAAAAAATACTCATGACAATTTTTTTAACGTAGGAATCGAACCTACTACTAATACTAATCCACTGCGCCATTCGGGGCAAACACTTCAAAAACAACTCAACAAAACCTATCAACTTAAACCTTTTACTTTGCTCCACGTTAAATTAAACAAAACTTAACTATTGTCTCGACATTACATAAATATACTTAACTTCAATTTCGCAAAATCTAAATAAAATAAGACACGCCGTTTAAGATGTAAGCTTCAACTTACAACTTTGAAGTAATTGAAAAACTTTTCTAATTATAGGCTTAACAGATACTTTGCCTAAATCGCCTTAGGGTAAATAACACCTCAGGTATTCGCACACAGCGAAATACGGCTTTAACGGGGGATTTTAACAATATTATCATATACAGGTTCATTTGCATATCGAAAATATTTGGAATTCGTGAATGACTGAATATATTATTGGATATAAGCTAAGAGTGAGTCGGATTCGCGGACGAAGGGTTCAAAGAAAATTACGTTTGCTGTAAACCCCCTTTAGATTTCTTTTTGTTTAAATATTTGTTTTGAAATGTAATGTACAGCAAAATATTATATGGAAGTTTTGAACGTCACCGTTATTAAAATTGTGGAAAATATACAAAAAAACACACAAATAGACAGCGGAGGTTTAGTCTAGAGCTTAAAAAGTTATGTGCTACTGGTACATAATAAATCTGATTGTCATATTTTTTCTATGAAAGAGCTGGCAATCGGAGCATGCATTCACCTGATGTTAAGTGACTGACCGCAGCCCATGAATATCTACAACATCAAAGTGTGGCAGATGCTTTGCCGGCTTCAAGGAAGGGGAGGGGATTAGGATGGGAAATTGACAGAGATGTGGGTACGAGACACTGTGCAATACTACTTTATTGCATTGCCGATCTTCTGTTGTGGGGTGGTAATTACACCGATGCGAGCTTGACCCAGTCGTGCAATGCTCGGTACCCAGTATTTTATTGCTGAAGATATTATATATATTTCAAACCTTTGTTCCCAACGGGAATTTCATTTCTATCGACTAACATAATTTTTCCAAAATATCCAAATAACACCAATAATTTTAAGTTCACCAAAGTCGATTCAAAAGCAAACAAGACGGAGCTATTTTTATCATCAACAGAGTTTTATATCACCTTTATAAAATATTCATAACTTCACGTTTTGATACTTTACAGAATAAAATCACGTGGCCCCTCGAAATCCAAATTCAAACAAACTGGGGGTATTTGTAAGAATTTTCATAATTTTATGGCATTTTGAATTATGCACAATATTGACGTTAAAATGTAAATTTTATATTTATTGCCGTCGTTCAGATGCAAACTACACTTTGTTTTGAGGGGAGAACCGTTTGAACGCACAAAATTGGTAGCGAAGTTCGACTCTCTTATAATTTTGTTTATCGATACTAATATTTTAAAGGTGAAGAGTTTGTTTGAATGCGCTAATCTCAGGAACTACTGGTCCGATTCGAAAAATTATTTTAGTGTTCGATAGCCCATTTATCGAGGAAGGCTGTAGGCTATATATCATCCCGATATTTTTACGGGATATATTTCCGTTACTTGTTGACAGAGCGAAGATAGGTCTTAGAGTAGACGACGATAACTTGGGTATTATATATCCAAACTAGACTGAATTGCAGAGCCGAAAAGTTTAGACAAAATGTCAAGTCTGACAATGAGTGAAATCGGTAGGGTGAAATAGGCAATTTTTGTATGAATATAGGCGAGTGTGATATCAAATGAAAGGTCTTGAGACGAAACAACACGAGATCTAGCTTGGAGCCACTAGTATTTTGGTAAATTGACTCTAATAAAATTAAAAACACCTTGTATTACAGATGATAATGGTTTCAAAAAGAAAAAGATATGATTCGATTTTGAATTTTCCGACTTTAATGTAAAACTTAGTCTTTACAAGAATTTGAACATCTAATATTCGCTACAATTATTTCGAACGCTCCCAGTTCGCGTAACATAATTACATTTAAAATTTTAGTTTATAATGTAGAATGTTACTAAGTTCAGTACGTAACCATTTTTAAGAAGTTTTTAGTCCAATTTTTGCTGCCATTTGTAATTTTCTTATACCAATATCGATACTAATATTATCAAGAAAACATTTGTGTTGAATATTGAATTTTGTTGAAAATCGTTTTATATGTATGTAATGTTTTTACAAAAAAAAATACTGGACCAAAAATTATTTTCTACGGGAGCTAAGCCTCTGACTAGCTAGTCTATTGACTAGAATATGACGATATTTTTATACTTTTGGTGTTAATGCACGCATAAAAAGTTATTTCTGTCTTTCTATAGTATTATTTTATGTCCGTTTTAACGCGAGTCCTTTCCAATAAAATTACTAAATGATTTTAAACGCGGTCTATTATCTTTCAAAAACTAAGATTTCCTTACTTCCCATTTCTAAATTCATCGTTTATTTGGTGAAATTCAATTCCCATTGTTTTAAAATCAGTCGCGCAGACAACATATTCCAATTGCATTATTGTCGAATGGACTTGTTTCTGAAAAGTCGGCAAAGGTAGTGCAAGAACGTAAAATCTCAACTTATATTGAACTTAAATTTCGTAGAATTGTTTAGTAGACTTAAAACTATTTATCGTATTACAATAATAGGAAGAAGCTATTGTTTGGAATTATTTCTAATGATACATAGCACTTGCACGTACACGTTTATTATTCACCGTTTCGTAACAGTAAGACGAATACAATCTATTTTATAATAGTCAAATTCGCACCACTTAAGAGAGGGTAAGTCAAAATATCATAAACAACCGATACATGGCGCTTGTTTTACTTTATGAAAATATTCAAGAATAATTAATAACAATATTAAATACTATGTAAAGTTACCTAATGCATTTAATTCTCAAAACAATCAAGACTAAATACAAAATACTCTATACTCAATTATATAGGTGGCATCACAATATTATATTATTATGATAATGACATTATATTCCCTTAAATAAAATAATCCTATAATTAACACTATTTATAGGATTCAGCTGCACTTTTAACGTGATTTATATGGCCTATATTATTTATTTGAGCCTTTATATATCTTTAATCGATGTTCATGTAATTAAATATTTTGAATAATTATCCTATTATTGTGATTGTTTAGTACTTATGAAAATAATTAATCGTTGTCCAAAAACTACCAGAACTACTAAAATTGCCTTTGAACTATTAGCAAGTAATTAGTCGTCATTGAAGTTATATTACCATCGATTTAAAGTCACTTCTACAAATCGTTATAAACCGCAATATTTTCCAAGTGATCAGTTTACAAATGGGGACCACTTCATTACATATTCATCGAAAAGTGACGCTATTCAAAAAACTCCTTACTAAGACGCTCGTTAAGTAAATTAATACGAATATAAAGCATGATTAAAAAAATTACTCCGACGGCCTTAGAGAGAAGGGAGCATCCCTCGGTGCTTTCTTTTGGTAAACAACTTTATACTGAATTCAAAAAGTCGTGTCTAACAAAATTCACCTCTATATGTATAGCCATAAGGCGATAGTTATACAAGTGATGTGTAAGTAATAGTTTGTAAATTATATGTTTATGTTTCGAGTGTTATAAGTCGAGTACGAAGGGCCAAGACAATGGGAATGTTTCTATTTTTAACCGTGGGTTATAAATCAGTTTTATTCGAATAAATGACCAAAGTTTCCCTCCACTAAGTTTTCGTAATGTGGTAAAAAAGCTATTTAGTATTTGTTAACTTTGTTTTGTTGTCCTTTGTTTGGAATACGGTAAAAGCTATGTTTTACTAGGCTTCATTAAAATTGTTCAAAAATGTCCGAATTTCAATCATAATTCATAATGGTAGATCCCAATTTTTATTAATTAATTGACTTAATTAATTTAAATGAAATTACTTAATTATATTATTAAGTTTTCGATTTTTATGTTGTTCTTATTTATGAGTGCTCTGCACGATTGAATAGATTTTATCATTCAGACTATTTTTCCTTATAATGTTAAATATGTGAGTATTGATGATAAATCAATAGTGTGTCTATTTACGGCTATTTTCAATATTCTTTCTATCCCCTGTTTTGCTTACTAAAGTTAGACAAATCTATTTGCACCTACTTTGAGTTCAATATCCTATCGACGGATAGCCTTTGCTTTGACTTTTGTCAATCTTACGTCGTATAATCTGAGATGACAATCTATCTATAATCTGTAATACATTATTAAAAACGGCCGTTAATAAATAAATAAATTTCAAAAACAAAATGTTTATAATACAAGAGTCTATGTGAATTCAAATGTGTAAATAGAGAAAGAATATTAATAACATCGCATCGTTGTTAAGATTGGAATTTCATAACACATGTATTTGTTACGTAGAAGATAATTGCTGATATTGGTTCACAGAAAAATATTTCGCATTTTGTTAACATTAATATCAAAAAAATCTAACGTTACTTAGAAGAAAATATTCATATGAAAGTGTATAATACTTTAGTCAAAGGTTATTAATTTTATTTTAGAAATAAATACCAGTAGCCTGATGCTGACTTCACAGAGGCCTTGGTGAACATGTAAAATATTTTCAACGGGTTATAGACAACTGCAAAGTTATACTTTGCGATTGTCTATAAACCATTGCTTAAGGTTAGATAGTATATATGTATTTATATTCATATATTTTGCATAGAACATAGATTATAATAGAGTGGGACTGAAAGAAAATGTTTGTAACAAAAAATCTCGACAGCATTTTTTTTAGGATTTTTTAAATATTTTACTGGCCTCGATTTTCTGATTTTTTTTAATTCAAATTTTATTATACTAATAAAAAGTTAATTAATTTGTTTTCAAAAAATCAATTCGCATATCAGCATTGCAGTTGAGTACAACTTTTGACCCAACCAATGGCTTCGCCTTTTTCATACATTCATTTATCAATACACAATTATGTTAGCAATCGTCTGAGCATTGTAGGCCACTCAAGGGAACAAAGTTTAGCATATGAATAAGAGCTTGATTGAAAATTTTTACGCATACGTTAGGTTACCTAAGGCGTTGAATTTGAATTTGAATTTATGGGTGGAGCGAATATTTCCCTCGGGGGGACTTATTGCAGAACGCCGGTGATGAAATTTTGAGCTTTACCTATATTTCGAAACATCTATTTTTAGAAATATTGCATGCTTGAAAGGAAGAGAAATTATTGTAATTAATAATAATAATGTATTGTGTCTACCAATGGGCTTGTTGCTTCCTCCTTGGAACGATATTTCAAGAGGCAGGACGTTGGATAGAATATAAATGTATAAAAATGGAAATTCTTCGATGCGAGTAGTAATAAATTACTATAACTACTAAAGAATTTTATTTATTTAATGTATTTTATTTTTTTTATCAATATGAATGAATTAATAGGAATTAAGAATAACGATGAAGAGAATAATTTAATACATTGATTTAAACAATAATGCTAAATTTCCCCCTTAACTACTACTCCGCTTACTCTATATCTACTATTATTTTTAAGACTGCATAGATAAACACCCAGTATATTTTTTTATAACAAGCAGGTTTTATAGTTAAACATCAAGAATAATCAGTTTAATTCAGTTTATTCACCTTTTCACCTTTTACTATAATTGGACCTATGATATCAAAATACGGGGAATCGTGATATTTTTCATGGAGATGTTCTATTTATTTGCGTCGGTGTGCCATTAGCGTTATTAAAGGTACGTACACCCACGTACGTACACATTTACCCACATGATACAGTAGTGTAAACGACATTAAAATCACGCAGATATGTATCTATACTATTCTTTGAATAGAATGTCACACAAGTGTCCACAGGCAAGCGAAGCAAGAGTTCACTTGATGTTCAGTGATCGACAACATCAAAGTGTTGCAGATACCTTGCCGGCTAGAAAGAAAGGCAGAGGATAAGGAGAGGATAAATAAAGGAAATTGGGAGAGGAATGGGATGTGAATACAGACATCCGAGCTCACCGTACGAAAAACAGAGCAATACTGCTTCACGCCGATCTTCTGCTGGGAGGATGGTAATTACACCGGTGTGAGCTTGGTCCAATCGTGCATTGCTCGGCTCCCACTCTTTTATTTCTGTAGATGTTATGCAGCAAAATTACTCTCTGTCGCCTCTTACGACACCCACGGGTAGAAAAGGGGTGGCGACACACGTATTCGTACCCGCCACCACACAGTTTAAATAAAGAATCTGATGCATTTTTGGGTTGATATAGTATAAAGATTTACTTAAATAAACATATTTTCTTAATTGTGTGTGTGTTGTTATCTATAAATATTAGTATAAACTGTTTTCATCTTATCTCCTCTAGCAAATAGAAAAACAGTACTCGTAGTAAATCTCTGTTTTACTAGTAGTAAAGTGGGCTGAATTGAAAAAAATATATTTATCTTAAAATTAAGTAGGACATCGCTATATCTGGACAGGAAGATTAATGAAGGTAATTTTCTTAAATTTTGTCAAGGTTGAAAATATAAGACTGTAAAATATTAACACAAACAGCTTCATTTACGTCCAGATTGAAACAAACATATGGATCTCAATTATATTGTTGAAGAAGACGAAGATGTTATTTATGACTTTGATGATATAAACTATTTAACATTAGAAAAAATACACATCCTTTACCAATTTTAATTAACAATTAAAAAAAAAATTCAGGAACCGAACCCGTAACCCTTCTAAATTAACCACTAACCCAAAGAGGCATTCGACACAAACCACGCGCTGTATGAGACCGCTTGTCATGCATTGCTGTGCCTCGATAAAACTTTCAAATTACTTGTGCAAACATAATATTAATATTAATAATATTTAAATGCAAGAGACTCGCTTCCGACGTCTACGTGGACTGAGATAAAAAGTAGACAAGCTTTATGATAATTAACTTTGATTGATAGATCAGTATTTAAAAATGACATTGCAACAGATTTAAAACATTATTATTATAACTGATGCAAAAAAACTATAAAAAAGAAAGAAAAATGGAAAAAAGGAAAAGATTCTCAATTCAACCGTCGATTTGTTTATGGATCAATTTGGAAAATTCTTAATTTGCATTGAAGAAGAAAAAAAGAAAGAATTGATTATGATATTTGATTATTAGTGTGGTTACGTAGAAATATGGTTCAAGTCTGATACCAAGTCGGTGCCCTTATCTATTTCAATTTAACAATATTATGCACCGACTTTGTATAGATTTCAACAAACATAAAATAAAAGTTATCTTATACTTTCAAGTGTGAGTATGAGATGGTTCTACTTTTGGAAAAAGTTATAAAATCAAAGTTTTGATTAAACGGTACGTGAGCCATCATATAATTTAGTAGACGTTTTCACTCACTAGTTGAGTGAGTACAGTCCGTCTGAGCTACAATAATCAAAGTTCTTACTTACCAAAATACACGCTTTGCTAAAGTTTTACTCCTTTGACAACGACCATCTAGACACTTTATTAATTGAATATTGTGTCCACTTAAAGGGGCAAAATGGCCAGATTTTAGAAGCATAATGTCTCCCAAAAACCGAACTAAAATCTTGCTTAAAGCAACTTCAAACTTTGGAAATATTGCGTCTTTGCAATGCGTATGAAAGCCTTTTAAACCGTTTTAAATACCATGCCTATAAAAAGACTAATGACGAAATGATATAGGTCAGTATACATCGTTGACCATATGCCAAAGAGTATATTCAAAGCAAATTCAGGTAAAATATAAAATAAAGCGATGTAAAACCCGAAAACCTTTTACGTTTTTTTGTTAACTTTAGGGAAAGTTACTGAATAGTTTATTTTGCACTTAAAGGCCTCTGGAATGTAAATTGAAATGGAATTTTTGAGTTTTAAAGATAATTCCGTGAATGAATGTTTTACCTATGTAGGTTACGTAGTAAATAGACGAGCTTAGATAACGTGAATGGATTCTCTTGAAATGTAAGTAATAAGTGCATTTTGCGCTTGAAAAAATCTAGAAGAGTTTTCGTAAATAGAACATGCTTGCTGTAAAAAGATTGTTGGAGAAGTACACGACCTAAAAATTACCCTTGAGTAAACACAAAATAAAAAGCACAATATTTAAGCCTTTAAAAGTGATAGTACAATATATTATTTATAAAAATTGAAGAAATAAAATCATTATCACGCTTAATCAGAGCATTAAGCATTAATGAAGAACCAGGGAAAAAATAAGGTGAAGTAGGTCTTATCGCTACGAGTAACTTCTTACAGTCAACCGGTAAGTAGAGGAAAGATTGCAAAGGAATACACTTCATACTCGGAAGTGTATTGCAACAAATGTAAAAGAATAAATGAAAAATATACTGATAGACTTACTTATATACGCTATTATAATAAACATTCATATTATAATATGTTTTATTGTACGCTATTACAATATGCTATAATGCATTTGGACTAGGTTTATATCTCTAATAATATTATTGATATTTAAAACCGAGTACGTATTTGTAGAAATTTCTTCAGTCAATTAATTTATTCGGAGACAAAACAAATTAATAACTTTCCCCTATTACCAAATTTGAAAAAATTCGTCGCTAGTTGTTATTTATTGATTCATTCGAGAAATAACAGAAATGGAATAGAAACAGATAAAAAAGATAAATTTTATTCCGAACAAATTAAATTACCAAAACCGAGTATGCAATTTTTATATTATCGTTATTGCTTTAGTGCCGTAGCATAGTTCTATGAAACATTTAATATGGCGTGTTACTCAATGAAGATTCAGCTGTTTAATGAGAAAATTTTTTTTCAAAAATTCTTTCATTAAATGCATTACAAACGTAAAGACGTAAATCACGAATGTTTCCTCTTTATAACATTAAGTATAGATAGATAAACGTGTTCCTAATAACGATTCATACATTATAGGGGAGAACAATACTCTTCCCAAGGGACGTTTGCATCATAGTTCGAATTAATTCAGCCCCTTTGATTAAAATGCCAAGTTTGTTGACAACTTTCCACTGTTTGTTTTGTTGATTGGAGTAATTGTTCATGTCGATGGCTTTATATAATTTGAATGATGAAACGGTTCAAAAGCCTATCGAAAAACTATTGTTTAATTTTATTTGTGATGGGCTTTTTTTAATACCAACAAGTGGGGATGTTTCGTATAAATTCATAAAAAAGGATATAGAGATGTCCTCTAAGAAATGGTATTATTTATAAATACATTTATATTTTTTATTTTATTGTAGTAAAATATTAACTTTTACTAAAAGGAATTTCTCTATTTGGCCACTAGAATAGCACAGAAAATCATGATGAATATTGTTGTTTTCTACTGTCTGCGTGTTGATTTATCTATAGTTTGTATGTTTTTACAAAAAAAATGGTATGTATAAGTTCAAGTCGTCTATTTTGCATATTACGATCTTTGCTTAGTTTGGAACTATATAACAATGTGCCAGATGTCCTAAATTATTTGTTATTATTGTTATGAACGATTCTTTATAAAATAAATGTTTAACATGTATATATCAATAAATGAGTTATCGAATAGATATATCCACGCACTTTATTAAAGTAACAGGGCTACGGAATGGTAAATGTTTTGTATCCAAACACTCTCACTCGGCGCCTACAACTACCCTCATACAAGTAGGTATCGAACGTTTTCTTATATAATCAAGGGCTTGTACGGTGTTGATTTGAGGGTAGGTTTATAACACTGAGCTTAGCGGATTGTTAACGCTGTGAGAATTATTTCAGAATATTTGTTATATAAATTAAAGCAAAATTAGATCGTTTGGAAAGGAAAAAGAGTTAGTTACCAAGCTATTTATTAGTTACTAGCAGAGCTCCACGGTTTAAACCGCGTATATATCGCGTTTCCGTAGGATTTTCGGGATAAAAACTATCCTGTCATTCTTGGGGTTTCAAAAAATATCTGTGCAAAATTTCATCCAAATTGGTCCTGTAGTTTCGGAGCCTATTCAATACAAACGATCCAATCTTTCCTCTTTATAATATTATTAAAGATTAGCTTCTGCTCGCGGCTTCACTCGCGTTATATTCGGTGTCTATAGACTAATATAAGTTACCTTATCATGATAAAATATTAGATAAATTAATTAATCAATCTAAAAGCCTATCTGTATTCAAATTACATCAAAATCCGATCAATAGTTACGTCGTGACACACAAACACCCAAACATCCAAACATTCACATTTATAATTTTAATAGGAAGTATTTAAAAAAAATCGCTTCCGCCATCTTCCCCTATCCGCTACTCCTCAAGAGCACAAGCGAAGATTGTATAAATATTGGCGACGCTTTGAAGCTAAGTGCTGCCTTTGTCCCGCCAATAAAAGAATAACACTCATTTATGCGAACAATGAAACATCGTCTTTGAGGCAATTCGATATGGATAAGCGCTTATATCGAAACTAATGGCTTATATCAATATCTACAATATTACAAAGAGGAATTTTCTTTGGACGCCATCTTGTTTGTGATACAAAGGAATATAAGTACAAAATACACGTAGTACATGATTGGAGAAACATAATTCGATAGGAATCCGTATTTAATATCCAATCACAATAATTTGAAAGAAATTCGGATACAATGAATATCAGTTCGGATGTACTCTCAATTTACTTCTCAATTTACAATCAAGTAACTTTTTTTACGTAGTAGATTGTATCATTCTGTGCCCATAATTCTTACGAACGCATGGTTGAATGGGATAGAAATCCCACACAACTGAACGACAAAATTCACGAAACATATGTCATCATTTATATATTTATTTAGGCTTACCAACTAGATACATAGGTCTTATTGCTAAATTAAGTTTAGATTAAATTATAATTGCTACTTATGTATCTAACTTAAAGGTAGGCACAGCTTTTAAGATTGTTACAAAACACTTAAAGTTATCATCTTAGATATTATTAAAAACCCACGTTTAAGAGAAACAATAAAGACGTTTTATGCAAATGAATACCGCTTTAATAAGTCACAGTTAATTAGGATCAAAGTTAAGTTCATACTTTAGTGCTGTGAACCGTCTATCTAATCTAAATTCTTTGTGAGTGACGTAATCGAAGGCATAGCCCTAGTCAGCCGGGTCTATAACATGTCTCGTATCTTATACTTCAGCCGAAACTTTGTTTTACCGCCATGAGGATTATACGTCAAGGATTAAGGGCATAGATTATTAACCAGATGTGCACTAAATGTTATGAATATTTTAAATAAGTTTTTTCAAATTTGCTAAGGCGATGATATGTATATTTTGACAGTCGATAATTTAGGATAAAACAAAATCCATATTTTTCTGATTTGGTAAACAAAGTTGTTTTATATCATTCTTTAAAAATCATGCATGAGGGAAAAATAGCTAAAAATCCAAATTCTTACATCTGAGTAAAATATATAAAGATTAACTAGCAAGGTGACTAGGGTAGCACATATTTTTTACTTATCAAAATACACTCGAATCAATTCCATACATACATAACGAAAAGGTTTAAAATATTGTATAATATATTTCTTGCTATATGTCACATCTGCCATTTACATATTCTACGATCTATCAAAGCCCATTAACAAGTTCTGAGAACACAAAACGTTCAAGTTATATCATATCGTAATAGGTGTGATCCTGCCTCAAATATCGCTTCAGAGGTACTAAAAGCTAACTCACCAATAAACTTAATATTTTTATGAGACGGTTACGCTGTAAAAAGGTCCCGCCTGACGTTTGTTAGGTGATTTCCCAAAATTTCGCGTTTAGCCTATGATTGCGACATTCTTGTGTGATAGACTTATTGGGATCGCGGTTTATACGGTTATGTTTTTAGATGTTTTTGATGAGACTTGTAAAGTATGCGTCATTGGTTCGCCAAATTTTGTAGGTAATAGACACAATGATATAAATAATGTATGTAGATAGAAAAGCGAGCTAAAGTATTATCTACACTAATATTACAAAGAGGAAAACTTTGTTTGTATGGTTGTAATGAATAGGCTCAAAAACTACTGGACCAATTTAAAAGAATCTTTCACCATTTGAAAACTACATCATCCACAATAACATAGGCTTTAATTTATAGTAAACAGTTGATTAAGAAAATGATTAATTAATAAACACTTATTAAAGTCGCAACAAATCCTGGCGTTATAATTTTCTCAGCGCAGATCCATATTTCCAGGACACACAATATTTTCATTATAGTGGTAAAAAAATCTGATGAAAATTTTTATTTTGTGTTAATGCATTTTTACTCTTCAATTATTATATTTTCAAAACTAGCTTTCCGCCCGCGGCTTCGCACGCGTGGACTACTAATTTCTGTATTTTCTAGAGACACACAACAAAAGTTTAAAAAATTACTGTCGCAGGACCGCTGGTATATGCGCATATCGATAGTGTTTTTTTATAATTTTCTATAAAAATAGGTTTCACCAAAATCTCACAGTGCGTGCGCCTCTTCAAAATACAGAAAATTGGAGCCGAGAGTTAGTTATTTTTTGAAGGTTTTTGAGAATTTATTGTGTGTTTTTATCGTATCTATACGTTAAGAGTATAAAAAGACATGACCGCAAGTGAACCAAAATCTCACATTGTCACGTGGTATGACATTTTTACGACTTTAGAAGCGTATATCTCAAAAAATATCTAATTTAGCAAAAAACATACTTAGAAACCTCTATTTCATTTTTAAAGACCTATCTAATGACATCTCATTTAATGATGTATTCGCGAATTTATTTTTTTCCCTCTGTTTACATGTATGGAGAGCCACCCCTAACATTATTTTTTTCAAATAAAATGTAGCCTATAATTTGCACCTAATATTAGCCTATCAGCATGTGAAATTTTATCAAAAATCTGTCCAGTGGTTATGACGTGATTGACGCACATACAAACAGATAAACAGACAAACAGACAAACAGATAAACAGACAAACAGAAAAACAGAAAAAAAAAATTCTAACCATGGTTTTGGTATCTATAGAACATACATATTGCAAACCAATCACTCTTTTTGAAAAATATTCAATGTACAGAAATGGTTCGGTTACTGTTTTATTATATGTATAGATAACCTATAACTAACCAATGTTCGATACAAAACAACTTTTTTTCTCAAAACTTTCTGAGTGGCCTGTCGTATACGAACTTATACTATTTGTCAAGACTTTTAAGAACATTATAAAATGCTTTAGAACAAAATTTCAACATTCAATACTAAAGAAACTCAGCGCCCAAGATCCGTGATGACGACGCAGAAATTTTGACAGAGCTATAATTAATTCCGAAAACTGACTTGAAATTTATGCAACAGCAAAAATTTCAAGCCGAACAGAAATGGACGAAGTTGAATAATATTTAAATTGAAAACAATTTGCATACTGCACTTCGAAGTGAAATAATCACCCCAACAAAACTTGATTGGGGTATAAACAATGGGTATTAAAACAAAAATAAACTGAAGAACGTTCAGTTGACTAATAAAAGGTCTAAAGGGCCATCGTTACCTCAAGTAGGGTGAAACATGAGGGTAGAAACAAAGGCTTGATATGAAATTGGAAGGAATTATTGCTCGGATGGTTTAGTTTCTGAAATATACGAACCGTCTGCCTTTTTACTGTTAAGTGTTTAGTTGGGGTGGCTGGTAATATGGACCTAATGATTTAGTGCATTGCAGTAATTAAGTCCACTTGTACAGCTTGGTGTAAGCTCTGACTTTAGACTGTTGCAATAATATTTACAGAGTTACGATTGCGTTTGCTTTTCGTTGTCTCATCCCTTGCTTTCACAGTGAACTATCAATCATAAATAGATTCAAAAATAATTAAGATTTTTAAATCTATATAACTATTTATAAATGTAATAAAATTTTCTATTATTTTTTCAAAGAAACATACCAAGCTCTTATAAAATTAACTCCGACAATAAAATCGCATGGCGTCTAGACTACACAAACTGTAGTTAACAAACAGGTTGAGTGCTTATTAATTTTTAATGTTATAACCGCGATAAGAGGTACGTTTCTGGATTAAGAAGTAATTAATAAAATTTCACTTAAAGTTTTTAAAGATCAAGAGTCGTACAGTAACAATAAAGACCAATATAAAAGAATTAAAAATACCCTTTGACTGTGGATTTAAGCGTGGACTGTCCAAGCATTCGCCGATACGTGATGCTTTGTACGACTGGAACTCGATTGTACTCTGACCTGATTTAGCTGACCTATAGTACCAAATTTGTTCCATGTTTGCGTCCTTGAATACGGTTTTAGTGGAATGAAGATTAAATTAAATTTTAGTGCAAGAGTACATTGGAATTTGTCGCTTGAAAATTATCAAAATTTCGGGTCAGATGTTTTCATTTTTTTAATGATTGCAGAAATTAAGTGTATTGCGAATGCAAGTATGTAGTCTTATTGCTATGAAGCGATATCTTCTAGACAACCTAGGGAAATAGAAAAAGTTAATGATTGAATAGAAAAGAAGATTTGCATAGCTATAAACAAAATGTAAATAATAATAAAAAACAATACATAAATAAACTTCTAATTGTACTCTGACCTGATTTATCGGACCTTAATTAATATATTTGTTCCATGTTTGCGTTCTGTTGGAAGTTTATGTCATTATCGAATTATCTATGTGCCATAATAGCATTCGAATTATAGGCATTTATATAAGTATTTTAGTGGTGAAGAAAAATATAAATTTAGCTCGAAAAAATGTAAGGATTATTTACTCTTATTAATATTTTTATAAAATATAAGAACTAGATGCTTTTCTTTGGCGTTTTTTACGTGTAAATATGCTAATGCAGTGATGCTGCGCCAGTATTTACCGCCATTGAAAGAAGACATCTTTACAGATTTATTCAATGGCCACCGTTATAAAAGTAATAATCATTTCATATTTATGATTCTTGCAAAAATGTTGATATTTTTGTCAATATTTATGATTAAATTTTTCGCCATATTTCCCTTCAATGTTTAAAGATTTCGATTAACTAAATAATTATCAGGACAGTAATATTAAGTACGTAAGAAGTCCCGGAAATATAACGTAATATACGAGACGTCTAAGTCATTAAGAATACGATTTCTTTTGTAAGGATTATACAACAAAATTACACATGTAACATCAATAAACATCAAACAAAAACGGGCATAATAAGTTGATATTTTATTTACTTTCCTGGAACGAGTCTGTTGAGATAAAATTGCGCTACCGTAAAGTGAGATTAAATCAAGATATAGTGAGCGTTCCACTTAATTATTACATTTTTAAATTGCCGTCATAATTCTTCTATAGAGTGCTTTATTTAATAAATCGCTCTTCTTATCGGGTGTGAAAACTACACGCTCAATTACTTATTAATTAATTGTATCAGAAACAACCAATGAACCGGCTATAATTGGACTATAAATCATTCTCAGAGGTTCGACTCGGCATCCGCACTTTGTGCGCTTTCGATATACACAAGTACCTAGTCGCTGAATCAGTACTTACTAGCTTTCCGCTACACTTGCATTTTGCTTCGCAACTATAAAAAGTCCTATCTACCCTACATTTTTATACAAAACAAGACCTTGTTGCTAAGACAAAAGAGATTAATTTTGCAAGAGTACCTCTAGGGTGTATACTTGGTCCAAAACTTAAGAATATATATGTAACTGAACCATGTTCTTAAGATGATTTATGATATGTTGTACGGTTGACGTTTACGAGTTAACAGCCGCGCCGGGGAGGCCTTTTAATCAACTATGCTAATGTTAGGTGTTGATCTCGGTTCCAACGGGTACCGCTAAGACTAATGTCAATATTAGACCCTAATTGAATCTCCAAATGCGAGCAAACTTTAATTAAGATCGTTTGCGACATGTTTGAAGGGTTATGTTATCCTTACATATTACTTACTGACCCATTTATTATTCTAACATGGGATACCATAATTTCGGAACTGTTCCGAAGAATTAACAAGCAATTCTGAGATGTACATTTACTTAAGTATTTCGTGATATAATATCGAAAATTTCGGTTATATTTTTATTATGATAATTTTTTATATTAGTTCCCTTATTCCCTATTATACTACTATACTACTATATTGTAATTATAAAGTATACCACAATATATTATGTCGTATAATAGGTTTTACTGCACAATAATACACAATATTTTTTCTTGTAAGCACAAAAAATATTAGAGAAATAAAATAAATACCAATAACATACAATCATAATCGTAAAGGAATTTATTCCTAACGAATAAGATGGAAGGAACGAAGAGGAAAAATTCTTGAAATAATTCAAATAAAACTTAAAAAACGCTCCAATACCGCTGGAAACGTGTTTTACCGCAAGTCAGTTTAATATCGGGAAAAACGAGGGTTTAAAATTTATCATTAGATCGAAATCGGATCGCGTCTATATCACGTACGATCTATATGACCACTTTGGGACCACCTAAGTGATCTTTTAAAATTTTCATTGGTGTAGCCGGCGGAGTTATATGAACCGGTCCGAATTGGATGAAGAGGTTATATCGGTTACGGTTTATTTTGCAAGTGGATGTTAATGAAAATAAAAAGTGCTAAATATTAGCACCAATTTTAACCACGATGTTTTTATGATGAATGTGTGGTATGATAGATGGCTGAAATAAGCCTAATGCATACGTCGTAGATTTGCTGGTATCATTGTTAAGTTTTTGTCATTTAAATATGCTATCTTTTGGCTTCTTTCCTCTGAATGAATACCAAAAAAAAGTGGAGTTAGAACCGAATGGACATCAATTGCATATTATCTCAACTATAACAGCTATGCATAAGTGCACTATTTTTCTTTGTAGTGTTGAGTGTTTTAATTCTGTATTGTACTTTGTGCTTAAATAAAATACTTTTTTTATTATTTAATAACGAACGTTGGAGACACTCCAATATTTTACAAAATGAAACGTAACTCAGTAATTAGTAGGCATTTGAAACTTCTTTTTAGTCCTTCTAGTCGAAAATAAACCCAACATTAAATATAACATTTTGGAAAGTAAAATTACAGACATGTTATGTGTAGACTTAAAAATTAATTAGAGATCTATCACGAAAACCCATCCAATTAGTAAACACTGTTGTATCGTCAATTAAAATTTTCCGTACGAAATATATCTAATTGGTTGCATACCGGGATTGCATCGCTTTACACATGTTTGAAAATATTCGAGTTTTATACGAATCGTGTTAATTTATCTGACGGTCGGTGCTGTGCCTTGACAATTAATTCCCATTCATTTGCATCATTATTGTAAATTCTGATGTAATCCAGTCTTTGTGTCCATCTGTCTGCGTGTTTCATTAGTTTAATAAACCGTTTTTAATGTTAAAATAAAATGAACAACCAATTACGTTGCATCATTATCACTGGCAATGGGTGTATTATTATAATTCCTTCTTCGTATGACAGTTTGATCAAACCTAATGGGCTTCTTAAATTTACTTCTTATATAAAACTGAGATTTTTGTCTATATACATCCCTTTCTTTTGTTTTAATGACGTCACATGTATCGAGCCTAAGAGTAATATCTATTTTACTCCTAATATAAAACTAAGATTAGTGTAGATAGTGTGTATACATATCTTGTATGACGTCAGATGTAATGACCCTTAGAGGTTATTTGCATATAATGAGTCAGGCTATATCTATCTCTTAATTTCTACAAAATAGAATTGATTTCGTTTGTCAACTGTATTTGCACAGATGGCGATTCAGGGTCAGTCACGCGCCGGATGGGGCCGGTGACGGACGTCCCTATTAATTATGTCCGATGAGAAAATTCTAAGCAAGAAATCCTAGCCATCACGCCTAATGCCCAATGAAATGGGTCCTCACTGGACCCTTGTTTTTGGACGGCTGGCGTAATTAATGGGCGAGCGAAGCGTGATGATGTATTAAATTTAGAGTCGTGTTTGGATGTAAACATGTTTGACAGTTACATTGTATGTGTGAATAAGCAGATATTACCAACATATACAATCAAGGAAGTAGCTTAGCGATCGTGAAAATTTGACTTTTATTTGTATCTACTGACCATAACCAAGACAAAAAGCTAGTCGAGAGACACTTATGATGTAGTCACACCATATGTAAATCTAAATATTGAACGGGTGCATTGTTAGAAATGAACACTGTATACCGAAAAGAAATTCATGAGGATTTATAGTATACTAGCTGTGCCCCGCGGTTTCACTCTCCTATATCTCCCGTTTTCGTGGGATTTCCGGGATATAAACTATCCTACGTCGTTTCTCCAGTTTCAAACAATATCTGTACAAAATAAAAAAAAAATCAAAATCCATTTATTTCCAAAATGTAGTTATACAATAGTAATTTCATCCAAATCTGAAGAGATAGATATACAGACAGATAGACAGACAAGAAGTATGTAACTGAAAATGGTCAAATAAAAAATTCAAACTACAAGCAACAATTCATCAATCTTACCTCGTTCAAGCATACAAGTAAAGATACAACATACCTAAGAGATGGGCAAAATCGCTCCCGCTCTCGCCTCTGACTCAGGCTACACCGTTGTTGGGATTATAGTTTTCGCCTGGGTCAAATCCATGGAGCTACGTCCAGGCGATGTTAAATTTGTGATCGGATTTGAATTCGTGTCAGGTGTCCGTCGGTAGTTAGCCGAATAAAATTATATTATGATTAATTTTGGCTTGTCCTTGGGCTATGTTTCCAAAATTAGTTTCGAAAATTATACATTGTATTATTTTTATTTCTGTCATCTTGATGTTTTTTTAACAATCTTTTCGCAATCATATAATCCAATTCAATGCGTCCAATGAAACATAATAGAAATGAAAATACACAATCACAAAAGGACCCAGTAAATAAACGGACAATCGGACTACAGCACGATTTATAACGGTCTAAGATTGTGAGCGATGCGTCGGTTGAGATTTCTGTCATAGTCCTATTTTTATTAAACCACGGATAATATAGCCTCAATTTACTCTGAAGTGAATTTATATACCAGCATTTACATAGCAGACGGTATCCAATTTCTGACACAAGTACAAAAATTTGTATTAAATCAACGAGTACAAGAATAATTGGTGCGTTTGTAATCTACTTCTTATGACGGCACCAGACATGTGCTCACAGAAGTGGTCACTTCATGAAGACTATGATTATCCCGGTGCCAGATTTATGTAAATACATAATAGTAGTATGCAATGTTCGTGACATACATGTGAACACTTATTTGAACACATGTCTGGCACCAGGCTTAGAAATGTCATAGACCAACATTTGCCAGCAAAGAAATTCAGAAACTCCTACTTTTTGGTGTGTTTCTAACATTTTTACACAATAACCATTGGACCAATTTCAAATTATTTTACCATTAGAAAGCTGTATCTACACTAAGTGATATAGGCTACATATTATGCTATGAAGCTGGAACAGCTTAAAGATAAAATTACATCAAATTCGCTAAAGCAATTAACAATAACGCAATTAGTTAATTAACAAATATTTAATAGTTGTATATCCACGTAACCACCGCATTAAACAATTAAAAACCATCCGATATTAACTCTCTCATTACAATAACTCAAACAGTTTATAGTAAAGGGAATTATAATAATAGGATTCAAATTAAACACTTTTAGTGTATAACCGATTGCGCAAATAATGGCCGTCAATATTCCAAATTGCGTGGTATTCGTTTAAATGAATTAATTATTTTGAGTCAATTGACGGAATCAACTGATACAAAGGCACGGTTGTTTGATTTCAGATGTTGACTTTCGTAATGGTTTTCTTCATTATAAAACGATAATCCTGAAATAGAAAAATAATAGAAAGAATTAGTATAAAAATAAATGTTTATAAGAAAATAAATAAAATACATACTTTTTTGATCAATTAAGTCAAGGACTTTATCACAAAAAGTGTGTTATCACTACATAGTATAAAACAAAGTCGCTTTTTCTGTCATGTGTCATGTTGTATGTCCCTATGAACGCTCAAATCTTTAAAACTACGCAACGGATTTTGATGCGGTTTTTTTTAATAGATAGAGTAACTCATAAGGAAGGTTTTTATGTATAATATCATCCATTAAACCCGTGCGAAGCCGGGGCGGGTCGCTAGTATGATAATATAAAGAACCCTAGTTTTCTTTACTTTTGTGGATAGTTTATTGTAGGTAATCTTACTAATTAGACGAGAATTGAAAAAGAGTGTAGCGGACTAGGATGGGAAAGGAAAGGGAATACAGTCCTCCGGGCCCCC
>LQNK01001075.1:52529-73440 GCA_001586405.1 Phoebis sennae
ACTTAAAGTGGCTTACTGTTTGAAATTGTTTGGTTCGTATACAATATAACAGAATAATGTTAGGGCAAAACACAAAAATTTAAAACAATATTGTATTCTGAATATTGTCAATACTTAATCATTTATAACAACCTGATGTTTTTCTCGTCCTTGGAGAGATGTTTATTGTTGTTAATTTTATATCTGTTCTAATGATTTTATTTCATGTACACTAGGGACATGCTTTTAAAAATAATTCAAAAGTAATTTTCAATCAAAATCGATTGAAAATCAAGCGATTTGATACAAACTACTTACTCGACTGCGATACGATATTTTGTCGTAGTCGTCACGTGTAAAACACTCAACTTATCTGCAAACACATGTTCGGTGGTTGTTTTAACAAAAAATGTAAAATAACATTTAAACCGGGGTGGTCTAGAAAACACGTGTAACACTCCAACAAATAGTTTACATTTTATATAACTATTTGGAGATAAGAATTTTACTGTAAAAATACAAAAAAGAAAAAAATTGTATTTATAACGTAAATAATTTCTTTAAGTTTATATTAGGACTACAGCCTTGTTTCGAAATTTAGGCCAAACTCAAATAGGGTAAGTTATCAGATGCCTATGAAAAATCCTACTATAAATACGAAATTTTGTGAGGATGTATTTATATACGTGTGTATGTATGTATGTGTTTCATAAATGTTATAATTAACAAATAAATTCATTAATTATAACATTTATGAAATTTGTTTTCTCTAATTTATGGGACTTCACAATATTTTTAAGCTAATGCTAATAATAATTTTAATTAATTTAAAATAATTACGAAGAAAAACAGAACACTTTCTGTGTTAATTTTACTTATTTAATTAAGAAATAATCCCTCTTTCTAAATTGGATAAATTTTTGAATAAAATCTTAAAGATTTTTTGTAACTTTATTTAAATTTTATCATTTTATCCAATAGGTCAAGAATATTTCATATCATTTAAAATTTCAAGAATATAATTACATAGTTTTTTGCAATTCGCTATAACAAATGCCCATAAGATTTTTGCATAATTAGATTAAAAATCAATGATAATTTAATAAGACAATTTTATACACCAACAATTTTGCTAAACAAACGCATTATTTCGTGTCCCCTTTGAATTAGCAACGGTCAGTTTCCTTTTGAAATCGAGCAAAATATTCAATACTCCTCCATTTTTTTTTTGGAAAATTGAACTTTAATTCTAAAGAAATAAAGTTTAAATTATCTTATCAGAGATTACGCAAGCGGTAATGCCTAGATAATTAATTTGGACTCTTTCCAATTGAAATAGAATTGAATTTTAATTGGGTCAGTTTAAATTGCGTTTTATAAGAATGGTGTGTCTAGTTTGACAGCAGGTTTGACTCTAAGGGTCGTTTGGACCCCTGTTTATTGTTAATGCCTCATAACGCTATGGACGTAATTGGTTTGTTCTCCCCTAGTTGACCAGTAACAAGGCAAGGTCCGACTGAAATTGTCAAATTTAGGCCCAAGATCACTTTACATTGCATACCACAAATAAATTAAAAATGAATAAAGCTTCCGATGAACATTCTTACAGTATCTAAGTTAAAATATGGTAAGTTTTTTCATTTTATCTGTTTTTGTGTGTTATATTTATCTCGCGTATCGTCCACATATATCCTGTCCTACCAGGATGTCTGGAAGAAATTGCTTCTAGCAATTAGGCCACCTTACAGTACGAATTTACAAAAATATATTTCCTTTTTCTGATCGGTTTATAATAGTATTTGTACGAAAAAGTATTATGAATAAATAAAAAATATGTCCCAATTTTTTTCATCAAACGAAGCTAGAAATACTCTCATTTAGAGAAAGAGGGAAAAAAAAGAAAAATATATCCTCATTCAGTGCGCTTTCGTTTGAGATCCCACTGGACAATATTTGCAGACATTCGGTTAATTTTCCCCACTTTCACCACCACTACTTTTACACGGCTAAACCGATTTTCATAAAAAGCACATAAGTTATCTATAACACAAAAAATCTCAAATCGGTTCATTGGTTCGGGTGCTATGATGCCACAGATAGACATAGGCACAGATCTAGGTCAAAAAATACTTTAAAGTATTATGCATAATATAATACTATAGAAAGATAGAAAGAAAGAAAAGAAAAAGACATTTATTTAGCAGTACAGGTGAACACATTACAAAAAGAAAGAAACAAATCAAAATTACAAATAAAAAAAAGGAGCATCCACAAACGTTAAAACGTTAGATATGATTCGCGACGATTGTTCGCACATTTTTTCCTCCTTCTACGTATACCATCTCCTATAATATAAACAATGTCGTTACCAAATCTCAACTCTCTCTTTAACCGTTTACGTCTAAATAAAAAGTCATAAATTGCATAATAATACCCTAATACACAACATTACAATAGATACGGACGGAGAAAGATTAACCACATTATAAAAAACATTCAAAACATCTTTCAAAATATTCGGTAATCCTCGCTTAGTTTTTACTTAAAATCGCAAGTTTTTGTTGAAAGCTGAGACAACCACTTAGGAGCATTTGTGAACTTGGGATATTTTTATAAAGCGTACTAGAATAATTTGTTAATGGAACGTCAACCAGAGAGGAGAAAAAATGTACGAGGATTAGATTTCATATCTAAAGTAAACAGATAAGAAAAATAAACCGTTCATATCATTTAAAAGCCTAATAAGAATAGGTCTCATTAACGATATTTAACCGACTTTCAAAAAAGTGGAAGATAACCCACGGAACTCTTCGAAAATGAACAAAATAAGGTATGCGGTTAAAATTTCATGATGTATATACCCATTAAACTCCAGCTTTGAATGAATTTTGACTATCTATGATGTGATAACCCTTCACAAAATGGAAAATTAATGACTTTTTGCCAAAAATAGATTTATAATTTGTCCTCATACTAAAAAGTAAAAAAAAAATTATTTTGTTGAAATTTATACATAGTCGGTGTCTTTACCTATTTTCAATTTAACAAGGTTTTGCAAAATTAACATCGATTTTTATGGCAATAGATAGTCATGACGATGTTTAATATAATATAATATTAATTTCTTGTTTGATCCTCAACCAGATTCATGTTTTGTATATGCTTAGTGGCGAAAACATTTTAAGGAATTATGACGTCATCGACGCCACAACTAGTGGAGAATCATAACAGTACAAGAGCTCATTCCATGCCCGGTTCCTATTAATTTTTTATTTAATAAACGGATATTAAAGTCCAAAACCATTTGAACTTTACCCAAGTTTATAAGGACAACAACGGACAAGTTTGTACCCAATATAATATACCCAACCAGGGTCACAACTCAATTACATGAATGAGTGAGTTTTGTACTTAATTTATATTATCCTCATGGACTAAAATGTTCAAATTTTGTATGAATAGTTGTCTCAAAACTAAAATAATATTTTATTATTCATACTTATAATGAGTGACGTTCAGGTGATAAATGCGGTACTGAAAAAATACACCAATGTTTTTTTTCTATATAATTGATTGAAACTACTTATCTATATACATATATAAAACTAAAGGTGTCTGATTGACTGACTGACACGCATAGCTCAAACCGCTGGACGGATCGGGCTGAAATTTGGCATGCAGATAGATGTTATGACGTAGGCATCTGTTAAAAAAGGATCAAATCTCATGGAAACGGGGAAAACAGATATACGCGGGTGAAGTCACAGCAAGCTTGTGAAAATAACTCCAAAACTACTAGACAAACTTGGTTGAAACTTGGTAGATCTATAGGTTAGGAAACCATCATAACACAGATTCTTTTAATCCTGGATTCCCTACAGGATTAGAATTGAAGCAAGTCATACCGCGAAGCATGGCTAGTATTTCATAACTATAAGATAAGGTACTAGACAATTACACGACCGGTTTAATTTTGTATTTATGACTGTAAAGCCGGTCTGGGTCTTCAAGTAATTGTTCAGTGTCCGGGAAACCTTCAAACCAATTTACACGTGATAACCTCATCAATATAAATGATTATTGTATTGACAAATGGATTTCTTCGGTTACGATATTTAAGTAAAGTAATCCAATTCTATCATGTGTTGTCTATTTTAAGGTAATTAAAATTGAAATGTATTATTTTTTTGGTACGCAGGCTGTTTAAATTGAAGCGCTTTTGCACAGAAAAAATATTGATTAAATGATTAACCAAAAAGAGAATTGTTTATATCTGGATAAATAATAATTATTTGATTTGAATCTACTCAAATTCGAATTCATATTCAAATTCAAATCGTTTATTTTTCAAATTGGCTTATTTGAAAGCTCTTTTGAAACTCAAGAACTAGTTATTAGGTATATTATTTTTGTACACGTCAAAAAGATCATGTGAACGGTAGCCACACATATTTTTATGTTAATTTAAAAATACCCTAAATAACTTGATACATAAACTATATATTATGTGCCAAAATTCTGATAAATCCCTTCAACTGTTATGCAACAAATATCTCAACATAGAAATACCTTTATGCGCTTTTCACACTCTTAAAATTACTTGCGAAATGAAGATTTAAATGTAAGACAAGTGAAGAAACACAACAACACTTAAGTTGTAACAACGAGAACCTCGCAAGAATAACCCATAAAAACTAAGCACATACAAACTCTAAAATCTGAAATTCTAATATTGCTCGTGAAATGAACATGCAAATATAGCCTACCTACAATTTAAATTCGTGAACATAGATTTCTGGAAGCGCTCATTATCACACTAATATTATAAAGAGGAATAATTATTGTTTAGTGTTGAATACGCTCCGAAACAACAAGACCGATTTAGATGAAATTTTGTACAGAGATTCTTTGAAGACCCAGAAATGAAATGGGATATGTTTTTTGCCGAAAATCTTACGGGAACGGGAGATATACGCGGTGAAGCCGCGGACCTTAGCTAGTATTAGAAATATAGAAAGAAAGAAAAGTACATTTATTTTGGCACACACAATAAGAAGAATAAGAATAAGTTATTATAATAAAACGGATGATACATTAAATAGGATTACTTTCTCCCACACTAAAATTCTCTGTGGCGTGGGAGCAAGTTCCACAATAAATTTTGAAGATATTAAAGTTACATAATTAATATAATATAAAAAAATAATAAAATTTAATTTTGATACAATATATCAAAGATAACGCAAGCTAGAACATCATAATTACAAACAAGACGATTAAAGTTGAGGATGAAACAAAAGGATGCCAAAAATAAAGGTAATAGATGATATATAAAGCAAATTAATTGAAATTGAAATATTCTCTACCAGCCAAATCTGGGATTTAACGTGTTAAAAGTACGGACAAACACATTTATAAAGAATTAAAACATTATTTTCCAAATCGGCCTCATTTGAGGAAATTCATTTACATTTACACAATTAATATATATTTGTTATTTAAACTTTGGCAAGATATTCGAGTAGTTGCACTGTAACAAACCTTTAAGTAGAATAAACAATTGTTTACAATGATTTGAATTTAACGGAGGATTTATCGTACAATACGTAAAGATTTAAATGTTCAAAAATAATTAACTTATACTTTATACTTTGTACTGATACTTGTTGATGGAATTGCATATTTCCTTTGTTTAAAGACGAACAATAATTTATTGTGAAAGTGTTAATATAGTGGAATATATTGTAAAAATAATGTCTCTGAATCTTATAATTTAATAATTATAATTATTCCTATTATTTTTAATGAAATTGTGATAATTTAATTTGGTTTAACTATAATTCAATCTAGTAATTTAATAATAAATTGTATCCCCTATTCTTTTTGCATGTTATCCCAGTGATGACAAAACAGGTGATTCAAATGTCTTTATAACACCATTGTGCACAATTATATTATGTACCTACCATGTTTTATGCAAATAAAACAATTTGAATTTGTCTTTTAACAAAAGTAAGTGATTAACTTGTCCCATCCAGTCCCCCTTATCCATGTAAATGCTTAGTGGCACACGTAACCCGTTAGATCCCGAAATGTTTCCCCCACCCTACGAGGGGGGTACTTGGGATGTAATGTATGGCTATAGTGCACGATAATCACTTATTTAATTGCAACATTTATTCTCTTGATTAAAATACTTGTTTTAAAGTACGGTCCGCAACGGCAAGGTTTTTTTGTTGTAGTAGGCAAGTGGAGCATGCGGTTCACCTGATGTTAAGTGACTGACCGCAGCCCATGAACATCTACAACGTCAAAATGTCACTTGAGGTATTTTTGTATCAACGTACGTTTTTTATGTTAAATTATACTGAATAACAATGCTGTTACATAAAAATTGCTTGCTTGCTTGAAATAAAGGAAATTCTTAAAAATTAATGGGTGTGTAATTTTTTTTAATACAAATTATTATCATAAGAGTATTGTCAGAGTATTTCTTTCCTATTCCTCTCCTATCCTGTTTTATTCCTCTCCCAATTTCCTATCATTAATCCTCTCCCTATCACCTACCCTTCCTTGAAGCCGGCAAGGCATCTGCGACACTTTGATGCTGTAGATGTTCATGGGCTGCGGTCAGTCACTTAACATCAGATGAACCGCATGCTCCGCTTGCCTGCTGTTACACAAAAAGTTTGACATACTCCTATAATTTAATACAAAATTTAAAAAATTCTAGTTTTACACCATAAAAACCTAGTTATGCATATTCAAATATCACGCGAACCGGTCATTTTTTAACGTCACCCAATCAAAATAGACAATTTAATTAAGATTCCTGATACAAAGTGATAAATGCTTGTCAACCGGCGCAATTAGTTATTCATTTACTGGTTTTATTGAGTGTTGACACCGGTACTAATGCGATGGTGACACGCGATACTTTTTTATCATCTATTGTATATATGTATGTATATTTTACATTTAACACAACGCTATATACTCCCAAACTAAGCAAAGCTTGTACTATGGAAACTAGATAACTGATAGACATAGTGAAACATACTTTTTTTGTAAATACATACATGCTGTAGATAAATTTTAAATGTATAATTTATTAGTTCCTACGGATTGTTAAGTTTTAGAAATTACATATAATCCACGCGGCTTTCCTTTGCTAGCGTAATGTTATATAGCCTATATCTTAGTGGGCATGCAGCTTTTGTGATTGTGTAAAAACGTACATACAACAAAATGTAAACTTTATATTATCTTAATTAAATTAAATAGAATTATATAAAACGAGCCTACATCTGCAGACCGTACTAACACTAAACTAAGAATGTACGGTTAGCATCGTCGAGCGTCGACAATTTAAACGCTCTTACTCTTCACGAAACGCAAAGTTTATCGTCGTTCGTAGGGATACCCGGCATGATACCACCAATTTCAAGAGACCTCCCTCGCCTCCCGAACTACCGAATATCTTTTGCAATTTCGGCGGTGTGACCATGAAGCACGGGTCATCTTAAATTGGGCGGGTTGGAATGTCAGATATTAAGCTTATGCCTGTTCCTGTACTAGTAATCAAGGCGCATTTGGTGCTCAGTAGTTGTGGAAGTATGAATGAATTTATAGGCGGTATTTGTGTATTGAATACATTAACATTACTAAACAGTGACATTTATTTCAGATTTGGAATCATACGTGATTATTAAGCTTTTTGTTAATATTAGCTTTATGTGTTGATTTATTTGCTGTCATAAAGGAATATAATGTGAACAGCACAGGCAATTTCTCCATTCGCATGAAAAGTAGAATTTCATAACGAATGATATAAAAAAAAAACAAAACTCAGTCAGAGTATGGGAATACGTATATTACGAGTTACGACATAACTATTGATGTAATCCCTACTCCCCTATTAATAATATTAATGCAAAAGTAATTCTGGCGGTCTATCTGTCTCCGCGTCTGAATCTTCTTACGCCTAAACCACTGAACTAATTTGGATAAAATTTTGTACAAACTCATAATTTTTATGTCGAAAAACGGGAGATATACTCAGGTGAAACTGCGAGGGACAGTTGGAAATAAATGTTAGTAATGTTGAAATACTAGGAAATCATACCTTGTTTTAATATCTACATTTCTGATGAAACCAACATACAGATTGACAAAGAGTGAAATATTTTTGTTACGAAGTCGGATACACGAACCAATTAGAGAAAAATCCAGTATTGGATTCCTGTCATTTCATTAAAAATGTGTCCATTTTATCTGCCACGCTACAAAGGTTATTAGTAAAAAGATAGACGTTAAGGATTAGATTATTAAAGATGGTTAGGCAAATATTCTCCTATTCTAATATTATAAAGAGGAAATCTTTATTTGTCTCTTCGTTTGTTTGGTTGTTTGGTGGTAATAAATAAGCTCAAAAACTACTGAACCGATTTTAAAAATTTTTTCACCATTCGAAAGCTACATTATCCACGAGTAAAATAGGCTATATACAGGGTGTCCCGTAATGAGTGAAGCATCTCTTGGTGGATGATAGCTGAGCTAATAATCTATCAAAAAAACCCAATATAGGTCATATAAAGATATCACTGTTTTTGAGATATTGAGGATTTTGTAGTTTTTTCAAAAATGTTGACCTCACCCAATGTTTTATATTACTGTGGCCGTAATTCTTATTTGTTTTTCATAATTTTTTTACTGAATTTTCTTTATGAGTTGCTTTCTTGGATACATGCATTAGATATTAATAGAAGTATCAGACAACGGAAGAAAAGAAATATTTATTTCAAATTTTGTATAGAGTAAAATTTTGAGGTCAGATTTGATAGTCTGTGGTTTAAAAAAAATGTACTACACTGAGACGGTCGGTGAACTTAAAAACTTCTGTATTTAATACCGATTTCAAAATGGTATAAAACTTATGGTTTTTCCCTATAGCAAAAAAAATATTGCAATTTGAAATCAATTTGGTACCTATTTTAATGATACATCCAGGATGATACTTAGTATGAAATGTTATTTTTTTACATGAAAAATAAAATTAAATGCTATTATTGGTCAATATTAATAAGAATTCATAATTTGTAATGTGATGTATTGTGTATAAATGCATAA
This sequence comes from Phoebis sennae, assembly GCA_001586405.1. Lineage (NCBI taxonomy): Eukaryota > Metazoa > Arthropoda > Insecta > Lepidoptera > Pieridae > Phoebis > Phoebis sennae. Next base: position 61,638 of record LQNK01001075.1, read on the forward strand.
ACCTTCATGAAATTTAATGTCCACTTTTTTCGTATGCCATTACAATATTCTCGCATTTCTCCAATATTCTCTAATACCTAGCTATGAAAATATTATTTTATTAATTTTAAATAAATCTAAAAGTAAAACAATTACTTTTGTGCCAAATTTTAGCTATGGTGGCCAAACTTTCCAGAGACTAACCAACCTCGCGTGAGATCTCCGGGTCCATAATTATTGGTCTATCGAACTGATGATAGGTGTAGTGGGAGCTGAATTCAAATTTCCGGCTATTTTCATGGTAGAGTGTGGCGTATCATGTAAAATCAAAGGTTTACAATGGTATAGTACAATTTCGGTTCTATTTAAAAATTTTGAAAATTTATGCATTTATACAGAATATTTCACATTACAGATTATGTATTTTTATTAATATTGACTGATAATAACATTTAATTTTATTTTTCATGTAAAAAATAACATTTCATACTAAGTATCATCCTGGACGTATCAAATTAAAACAGGTCCCAAATTGATTTCAAATTGCAATATCATTTTTGCTATGGGGAAAAACTATAAGTTTTATACCATTTTGAAATTGGTATTAAATACAAAAGTTTTTAAGTTCACTGACCGTCTCAGTGTACTACATTTTTTTTAAACCACAGACTATCAAATCTGACCTCAAAATTTTACTCTATACTAAATTTGAAATAAATATTTTTTTTTTCCGTTGCCTGATATCTCTAATAATATCCAATACATGTATCCAAGAAAGCAACTCATAAAGAAAAGTTAGTGAAAAAATTATGAAAAACAAAGAAGAATTACGGCCACAGTAATACAAAACATTGGGCGAGGTCAACATTTTTGAAAAAACTACAAAATCCTCAATATCTCAAAAACAGTGATATTTTCGTACGACCTATATTGGGTTTTTTTGATAGAATATTAGCTCAGCTATCGTTCCCCGAGAGATGCTTCACTCACTACGGTACACCCTGTATATAACATGGTGCTAGGGGAGCGAAGCCACGCGGATCAGCTAGTCTTATATAAAATGAAAATTCAATAAACTTGTATACAATATGTGTAAAATATATAGATATAATCATTTTGAGTAGTTTCGATCAAAGCGACCAAGTTAACAGAGTTTATAATCAAGAACAGTTCATGTGCTCTCAAAATCTTAAAAAAAGCTGATTGATTTTAACCGACTTCCTAGAAAAAGTCAATTCGGGACTGTTTTTATTTAAACGTCTTTTCATTGTATAATTTATTTAAATATATTTTAATTTGCATTGTTATTATATATTTACTTATAAAATAAATTTTAAATTATTAGTAATACAATGTCGTTATTATAGTTTTAGGCATTACAAAAATTTAAATTAAAAATAATATTAATAAAATAAATGCATGAATAAAAACCACAGATACAAGAACAACATAGACAAAACAATAAAAAACATTATTTACAGATCTTAGACAAATCCGATTGAAGTATCTCACGGAAATCATTATAAAAAACGTATACATTTTCCTGTATATAATACGTTATTTCGTTTGTTCTTTGCATATAAACCTGCCGTAAGGAAATGAAACGACCCTCATATTATATTAAAGTCACTTTTGGGTTTCCACAAATAAAATTTTACTTGTACTGAAAACATATCTACGTTCAGTCTCTAAAGATAACCATATCCTAATATGCTTTAAACAATTAATTTTAGCAAATCACTTACAAATCATATTTCTCGTCGACACCCACGCCGCAATCATACAGACAATCTATGCAATAGTAAATTTCAACTACCTTACAATTAAAACTTATCATTTTAAGTCTACATTACGTACACGACAAGCAAATTTGAATCTTGTTATAAGTGAATAAAGTTGAAATTTCGTTGTGTATTTCATACGTGTCGACCAACATAACTTGATCCGTGGCTAAGAATCGTAAATCATTGTCGAGAGTCCTTTTCAATTAATTCTCGCCCCGAGCCTAAGAAATATTTGCATCAGAATATGTAATCGCTCGGTCGGCCATTGTCGGCCAGTCGGTAAAACGGGTCAAGAATGGTTGAGCATTCTATTGTTCTGTGTTTGTCTTTTCGGTTCATATTTGATTTCGGTTCTCGTATGCTCTTAACATTAAAAGATTTCGCCAGACCTTTTTGTTTGTGATTGACTTTGAGTATTTGTACGAGATTTACTTTTAAGCTACGGCGAGCTCGAATGGATTTCAGTCATGTGAGAGATTAAATTATCAAATTATGAAAAAAGAATTGTATTTTCAATTAGCCGTAGCATAATCCTACTTACTATTATAAAGGCGAAAGTATGGATGTATGGATATTTGTTACTCTTTCACGCAAAAACTACTGCACCGATTATGATGAAACTTGGTATACATACAGGTAAGGGTTCAGAATAACATATAGGCAGGCTTTAATCCCAGAGTTGCCACGGGATCAGACGTTACGCGGGTGAAACCGCGGGGCGCGGCTAGTGTTATATATTTTGATGCCGATGTTATATATTTGCTCCAATGAGGTATTGGAGCAGTGTATACAGCAATGGTCTATTGCGTCGGAGGGTGTGGGTTCGATCTCCACGAGTAGAAAATTATGATGAGATGAACATTGTAATTTTCTACTGTCTAGGTGTTAATTATATATATAGTATGTCTATCGGTTATCTAGTTTCCATAGTACAAGCTTTGCCTAGTATTTAATTGTGGTAAAATAGGTTACAATGTATTAATATTATAATCTTTTTGTTTACAGGTAATACCTTTGTTTCCGCTACATGTGTAAGTTACACCATCAATCGGCACAAAAGCTTGTTTAATATTGAAAAAGGAATGAGCTTATGAGCTTACTTATCAAATGCAAACAAGGTCTACCTCGGAGTGAGCCACTAGTGTAGTTTACAAATTAAAGTCACTATATGACTATGGGATAACGTTGAACTGTTGCAATCTTATAGTTAAAAAGTAAACCTAATATGTTTGCCGAAACCTATATAGTAGCAAAAGTCCCACACGACGAAATACTATACTATAACACCATTTAAGGCCAAGCTTGCAGGCACAATTACGTAGTACTTAAGGCTCCTTTCTTTTATGCACTTTTAACAGAGTATAATATGGTGAGGCTGCATCAAAACATTGGGTACAGCAAATTGGCCACGTATAGGCTATACTTTTTCGCCCCGAGCTCAATTCAGATTGATGAAGCATAAATTTTGGATGTGATTAACAGATTTTTTATCGCAAGTCCGTTTTTGCGTATCAAAAAAGAAAAGTAGACATCCTTTCCTATATTAAATGAATATTATCTCATAGCTGACATTCTAGTATATGTTTCACCTACTGTTAATGAGTACTGCAGCACACCAATACCGTATTTAATATAAGGGCACTGGGGCTAGGGGCCCCTATATGTAATTCTTAACCTTACCTTGAAGAATACAAAGTTTCATCATAATCAGTTCAGCAGTTTTTGCGTAAAAGAGTAACAAACACACCTACATACACTGAATAGATTAGACAAAAAAATATTTTTACTCATGTAAACTTTTTACAAAGTACTTATGAATCATCCCAAACTTTCGCATTTATAATATTACTAGTATAACAAATACTCCTATCCAACGTCTAGAGATGCTATTGGAGGCACTAAATAAAACTGTTCCCTTCTCATTTTAGTGTATTATACCTTTTGGTTCATTATTCGAGCATAGTGACAGTCTAAAGCTAACGTACAATACTCTCCCCATTCTACAGCGACACCAATCTTTTATACCATTTGCCAACACTATTTTTTATCATCTACCTTCACAGTAATTTTATGATAAGTACGACTTACATTTAGTAAATATGATTCTTAATGTTGCACTATATTCCGTGGATATAGTTATTAATGTTACACTAGTATAGTATAGATATAGAAAACTATAAATGCCGTATCCTTAATTCGAGCGCGATACCCGCTATAGCCCGTGAGAAATTCTCTGGAGGCAATCGCAACGAGATTTGTGAATTGAGCACCAGCTCATTCCGAATTACCAGACCGAGACCTGAGTCCAGTCCAGTCATTAACTGATAACCTTTACATGTACCATTGGAGTAATAAGTTAAATTATATAGATTTTTTTAATGATTTTTTTTAAATTACATGAAATCCTATATAAAGGGTTTATGTTCCGTGAAAATACATAGTTTTCGAGATATTCGAATATTTAAGTGTTGTTTGCAATTTCGGCTTTTAACATATACTTTATAGCATTTTAAGCGCTCTATCGCACCCTGTAAGGAATCCTTACAGTTACCAATCCTGTATGCAAGGACGGGTTTGTAACAACACTTATAACTCGAGATCTGCTGCACCAATTCGGCAGAAAATTCGTAGGGCTAGCTTAGGACCAGAGGAATTACATAGGATACTTTAATCCTGGAAATCCCACAGGAACGGTCTGTATATGCGGGTGAAACCGCGAGACATAGCCAGTTAATAATAAAAAAGAACCTTCGACGCATTGTCAATCGGATTTCCATGACCCATTTTTTTATTCGACGAAGCTAGGAACACTTTCGATTAAGCCATCAAATAGCAGAATTAGTTGCAGACATTCGGTAATTCTGACTCACTTTCACCCCCCACAACTCTTAAACGGCTCAACCGATTGTCATCAAACACGTCCAAAAATACTGCACAAAAACTAAATCGAAATCGTTTCTTCCGTTCGGGAGCTATGATGCCACAGACACACTCAAAAGCATCAAATTTTAACACCCCTGTTTTTGCGTCGCGGTTAAAAAAGGAAGCAATACAAGCCATTTGGTATTAAATGTTTTCCAAAATAACAATAACATCTCTATAAACCCATATTTCGAATTTGTTTGCTTGTGTCTAAAGTGTTCTCATTCGTTCATTTATCCCTTGAATCATATTCAGTCGCAACCATTAACAATGTAACGACTAGCAAGCTAAAAGCAACGCACAATGCTATAATTGTGGCAGTTGTAACTTGGCGACATCTGAATGGACGACTTAACTAGCTTTGAGGCTTGCTAAGTTCGTTCACCGATTGGTAACGTTAGGCTGACGACTGACTCGGTCTAGTTTGTATCTTTGATAACAGACTGAAGGGTCTCGAATTCGAATCCCGGGTGGGGCCAAAATTTGTAATTGGGATTTTTCTGACAAATACATCTCAGTAATAGCCCTAATGCAGGAATTTGATAGTGTTGAAATACCCCCGTCCATCAGAGAACGCGTAAAGTCGTCGGTCCTGCGTCTGAGCTCGCATCGGTCATGTCGGCGTACCGTCCCAATGGGTTATGAAAGTAAAGGAATAGCGAATGCACCTTTATTCGCGCGTACACTTGTGCCCTATAATATCTCCTGCTCAACTGGCTAGACCTGCTGAGCTTTGCCACCATTCCCAAAATTGATCAGGGGAGCTATTATTAACGTTAGATGCCATCGGTGTGTGGATATTAATTTTATTTATGAAATTAATAAAACTACATCCAAAGACGGACATATTTTAGTGAGGTTTCAATCTCCAATCCACACAATATAAATTCTTTAAAAATCGTTCAATCAAAATCTCGTTACATCAAATAAAAGATAACACAATATATATTCTCCATCGATATCTAAAAATGTCCTCTCCCATCCGTGTCTTCAATCAGATATAAACGTGTGATTGCTTACATCATCGATAAATATTCAACCAGCCAATCGCGGAAGGAGATATAAATTTTAGATTTAAATGAAGCCATCCATCGCGTAGTAATGAAGGCTGATCAACAACCACACAGTATACAGGATGTTTATAGGATAAACTTCGGAGTATTTTGTATTTAATGCGTAGATTATGCCTCATTATAAGGTTTGTTCCCATTGCATCAGATTAAAAATCTGAGATTGCACCACAGATTTACGAACAAAAAAAAATTTTTTCAACGAGAATTAAAGAAATTGTCAAGATAAATATTGATTTTTGCTTTCGAAAGACAATTATTTTTGCGCCTAATTTCTCACAACTTTATTTCAGTCGACATACAGAACGTAACCAAAAATAGAAATAAAAAAATTACAGCTGAATAACCTCACAATAATACTCCAACAATTTTTTTAAAATTCCACGTTAAAGAAAAAAGAAAGAAAGAAAAAAAAACATTCTCTTTCTTTCTTTGTTTATTTATTTCAAGTACACTAAAAATAATAATAAAAAATTCTAAAAAAAAAACAAGACAAGAAACGGAAAAGAAAACCATGAAAAATTTTTACTGCAGTGTATTCCTGGAAAAGGGAGTCCACTGGCAGTGGCCCTACTTTTACATTACTCTAAAAAGTAGCTAAAATTTTTAGCTACTACCTTCAAGAATGAACTTTAATAGCTTTAAATTTAAAAACTGCACACCCTGTATAACGTTAATAAATCACAGGACTCGTGTCCACTGTTTATTTTCAATTACCGGCTGCTATGAATTATGCTACAGCTGTTTCGCTGGCAGATTAGTGACTTATTGTCGTTATGCAGTTATTAATTAAAACTTGCGGATTGATTTTACATACATGTAAGTGTTAGACCGATTTTTAATCTGTATTTTTATGGGGTGTTTATCCTCTTGGCTACGACAACCGCATCGTACATCGCTAATTCCGACGGAGGTTTCGCTAAAATAGAATAACTCAGTCCCACATTCTTAACTGAGTAGTGAATAGTAGTAATAAATTCGGTTACTTTGAAGGTAATTTTGACGTCAGTTTCACTAAAATAGAATAACTCCGTCCAATATTCATAAGATACAGCTTAAATTCCCTATTCAGTGATTTAATAATAATAATGATTTTGTCTCAGTCGTCCTAGGCTGCGGCCGTTTGGCCTTTATTTTTTCGGCACACTGGCACTATCCTCCACAGTAAATAATAATAAATTATGTATGTTAATAACATATTTATGCAGTCCCCTGTGTTAGCAATTTTGCTTTAATTATTAATTTGTTTTCTTAAATATACATTAAAACCTTATTTTCAGTTACCTACCTTAAATAACTGGCCAGCTATTGCAAGTTCGATGATTAAAAGGCAATCCGGCATTCTGATTGGCCAATGCGGATTGCAGCGCGTTTGGACTCTCTCTTGTTTTTTCGGCGTGGTAGAAAAATGCAATTATTTTAGTAGTGTAATATAAGTTATTGAGTATTGTGATGTATGTAATTGTTATAAAACATGTTCATTATATAGGATTTTGGACATAACAAAGGATATCAATTTAACACTAGCTGCCGCACTAGGATACCCTTTTTTTAATTGAAGAGCAGTCACCGACCGACCCAGCGCTGATTATCAATCCCTAAAGATAAAGATCCCTAAAATAACACAAAACATTCGATACAAATTTTCAGTATTACATACCTAATTGTAAACAATAAATAAATAATCAAACATCTTCCATCAGACTTTCTAAGTTAGATTTTAACGGCCATCTATTTAGCTTACCTACCTGGTGTGACGAAACCTTTAATCCGCTTTGATTTACGCGGACGGTACAGTGAGCGTTCATCCTTATTTATTGAACACCGTAAAAATAAACTTTAAATAACTAACTAAAATACCTTAATATCGAGATAATACGGATTACTTTAATCGCATCATAAAAAGTGTTTATTATGCGATTTATTTGGATCTCGGATTAAGTTTAAATTAAATTACCATTGCTGAGATTGAAGGCCGTTAAGATGTTATTTTATTTACTTCAAGCGGCCTACTTTCTGCTTGCTTCTTATACCCGTATCTACAAACAATACTATGAGTTCTCATAACGCACAGGTCCCCATAAATCTATTCAGGGACGTACATACGGGACATACATGAATGCAGATTTATCGCTTGGCGTTTAAATTAGGTCTAATTGTTTTTAAAAGACTTTTCATTTGGGACGTATTTTAAAATGACATGCTTCACATAGTATTACTACTTTACTAAAAGAAGTATTGTTTGAGAATAAGAAAACATTAATGTGATTCAAAGAGTCCACGTTGATTGACAGACAAATAAATCATGATCTAACTCCGCATCTTGGATAAATAATCCAATCTCTATAATACCTCAATTTCCAAGTTGAATTGTTGAAATCAGTACCACTACGTGTATATAATACGGTCAAAACATGTCCATTTATGTGTCAAATTGTGAAATTTTCAAATAAGCGTACAAATCTATAAGTAATGTTATGTCTAAAGAATACATACAGTCGTTGCTCGAAACTGTCACATGGACAGCGTCTCAAACCTCCTTCGATAAATGTCCACATACACCGATCGTATTGTGAGACATGTCTTTCAAGGGTGACGAAAATTTGTTTGTGTTAAATTTAAAGGAGTATGGTCATGTAAATCGTAATATATTGAATTAAAAATATTTCTTTACACAAAATAAAGGTAATTGACAATGCGAAATATGAACACACTCTCTTTCAGAAGTCGTGATTTTTACTTCTCAGTTTGTACAGAAATTGTGACCAAAAATCTTGCAACCACTGTATGATTTTAATACTGTGGTTATAGACTTAATGATTGAAATATAACACGAGAAATTTAATTTCAATTTACTGACACATAGATAACAAGCTACTTAAAACTTGCTATAATATGAAATCATTATTTTATTATTTAAAGGTCTACAAAACAAAACTAACTCATTACAATAAATCATTTTAGTTACAGTTAACAGACAACAGGTCACGGTGTTAATTTCTCTAAGGAGGAGACACGTATAGTGTATAAAAAATATATTAAAGAATATCCAAGCCCAATATTGACGACCGGAGAGTGTTGGTTCGCTCACCAACAGTAGAAAATTGTGAAAAACATTGTAAATTATTACCGTCTGGGTTTTTATTTATCTAAAGTATTACGTATTCTCCAGGTGTTTCAGGTGTTCATGGGCGGTGGAGATCTCTTAAAATCAGGTGACCCACACGCTCATTTGCTTGCTCTGTTATAAAAAGAGGTATTTACAAAGAATAGGTTCTATCATATTTCTAGGTTCCATACTTCAAGCTTTGCTTAATTTGGAACTAGATGGCGTAAATCTTCCTATTTTTTTACGTCCATAATTAAGATTTCACCTCTCCGAAAATAGTAAGTTACCACTTCGTGATTCCTTTCATTACACGTTTGTACTTCATAAAATATGCATCAGAAATAAGAAAAATATGTCGCAACATTGCGAACACCGTCTCACTACGACGAACTATGTCCCAATGAAGTTACAAATGAAAATGTATTCTGGTGCTCAGTAATAGAATTCAAATTCGTGTCCACATGGTTGGTAGTTACGATCTTTCTACACGGGTATAAAGACGAATCATAATCTCTGTACCGCGATGAGTTATATGTGTCGTGTATTCACATTAGTTTTCCAAATAAATAAGAAACGGAGTTTATTTTCCACAAACGAGAACTTTCGTGAGATTTTTCTGGGAATCTAATGGCGGTTGTGAATGATTTTATTACCGAATCAAAATAAATGAAATAAAAATTTAACGATGTAAGTGTAACTAACGGATACACACGTATCTCTGCCTGCTATTAAACCTATAACAGATAGTATAAACAATGTCTATGATGTTGAGAGCGAGGACCATTTTTGGGGTGGTGTTTGAGGCAAACCGAAGACTTAATAATATAATATTAATATTCCTGGACATTTAACACAACGCCATCTAGTCCCAAACTAAGCAAAGCTTGTACTATGGAAACTAGATAACTGATAGACATACTTAAACATACTTTTTTTTGTAAATACATACATACTATAGATAAATGAACACCCAGACAGTAGAAAATTATAATGTTCATCACATCATAATTTTCTGCTCATGGGGATCGAACCCACATCCTCCGGCGCAATAGAACATTGCTTAACCACTGCGCCAATCGGGTCGTCAAAAGTCACTTGTATGATGCCTCTCCTATTATATCTTAGCTGCCTCGTTAGTCTAGCGGTTGCATCTTTGATTGATAGCTTTTATTCCAAAAATCGCACGGGAACGGAAAATATGTGCGGGTGACAGTTATTAGTCTATTATTATCAGTATATTAACAGTATGCTACGGAACGGACGAGGCCGCGTGAAACAACTAGTATTTCAATAAATCTGAAAATGTCTTTTTTCTTGATTGGTAAGTAAGTTCCAGATTCCTGATTTTAGTGTTATTACGTTAAACTAGTTTTTGACTAAATGCCATCAAAATAGTTTGAGCCGTTTTAAAGAAGCAAAATCCTAAGAGACTGTTTTGACTTTTGTTTCTCAGAAACCTTTTAGAGGGTACTTTAAATTGTGAAATGGACTTATAAGGGACATTCACACAATAATAAAGCTTAGGTTCCGCAGAAGCTTTATACTGTTTTAATAGTTTTATTTCTGTCTTCCCAGCACATTATAATCTGGAGAAATTTAAACGGTGCGTGAATAGACATCTCTTATACCCAGTTCCTATAAAAATGAAACGAGTCGTTTTACTTACGAACGGTACAAAAGTTACGAACAGTAGTAGGCGTAAGTCTAAAGCGTATGTTTAATAAACGTGGCGTTAACATAACTACCAAAACTTGGTACCGATTAGTTTATTAAAACCACTCGTTAATAAAAACGATTCGTATCGGTTATACTGTGACGTTCCGTCGTTTATAGGAACCGGGATTTAGATGAATGTGCTCCATCATACGCCACGTTAACTCTTACCATCAGGTGTAACTGTTGCCAAACGTTCACCTAATCAACCTAAAAAATAAACTATGAAGGTGTTATTGTAAGCGTGCTTAAGTAAGCACGCTAGTTTTCTAAATAGTAATTTTCTAATATTAGTTATAAAATGAATAAATCTATCTACTTGAAAGACAGACAATTTTATTACGGTTATTAACTACACAGGGTGTGGTCTAAAGTGTGGATAATATGGCAGATAGAGGACGTTATGACGGTTCAGAAATAAATTTATTAAAAAGCCCCTAAGTTTTCGAGATATTCAATATTTTCGAAAACTAAAAAACAAAAGCACTTTTTGTGGCAAGACTGATGGGTTTTATTTACTTATAAGTATAACACCACACCCTGTATGTAAATACAAGAAACAAAAAACCTCATCAAAATACATATCGCACACTGAGAACGAAAGTGACTTAATACGAAATTCGTGTTTTTTGGGAATCGTCAAAATAGTGTTCGCAATTAACAGAGCTATCTACAAATCATGTCATAATTTGTTCACATGCAAAGTTGTTTACGATATTATATTTTTATATAATTCTACATGATATCTTCCATCGACGTAATAAAGAAAAACATACTGAAATTACTTTAAAATAATTAAAAATATTTTTTGAAAATTACCATCAAATATTGTGTCACTTTAGTACTCAACATTTGCAAATATGTTTGACCTATTCTTGAATGTGGCACTTTATTATTTTTTTATTAATCATGTAGTCCGACTTTATCACAATTATGTCGATTTAATATTACAATATTTGAGAAAAGTAGGACAAATTAAGCCAAATAGAGCATAAAATTAAACGAAATTTTTGAATAAAGTAGTAACTATTAAAGGAAAAATATAAATAAAGTAAAGACAAAACGTATTTAATATATTTTACATCACCAGGTATACTTGGAATCTATCATTAATATATAATTTTGTTAAGAAAAATTGAGACTCTTTGTTTAATTTATATTGATCTAAATCCTAAATTTTTGTTACTTACATTATTATAGGCGATTCTTCTACTCTTATTCTATTA
>LQNK01001075.1:74051-88942 GCA_001586405.1 Phoebis sennae
TTTTTTGGGGTTGCAGCTGATGTGGATTCCAAACAAAACAGAGCTTTAAATGGCGGAGCAGTAGGGTTTGAAATCGATCGAAGGGTAGATATGGATACAGAAACAGTTGCCGACGAATGTGTAGTAAATGACAAAGATTTATTTGTACGGCTCAAATAGCAATTGTAGCTGCAGATTTATTCATCGCATGGAGTCGACTGCACTAATTATGCAGGATAAAGTACTTGAGTCGTAAGGATTAAAGGTTTTGGTTAAGTATTCCGATCTATGGCTACCGATTTTGAATAGACTCAATAGCTTCTCTTTTTAACTCGTGACATTATGTGCAAAACTACCATGAAAAAGTTAAAACATGTTTTAAAAATAGCCCCTTCCCTAGGCTTTACTGATCAATCTTAAAACTAATCTTATTCATAACATATAATTGAAAGTGAAATGTTTTCTTGGTATGGCATTATCAATTATACTACAACTAAATTTATAAGCTGTATATGTGCTTTAAAAACTACAAATTTATTTGGTACATTTTGAATTATGATTTTTTGAATAGAAAAGTCATGACTAGTGTGTTGGTGACATAAAAAACGTAATAAATTAGAACCGCAACATTATAAATCATCGAATAAAAATTATTTGTCACAGACTCGCAACAGTTATTAAAAATGTGACCCTCTTTAATTAATTCGTCAGTTTTACATCCAGCTGAGACTAACTTAACAATAACGAAACTTTAATTTGACTCGAAATAGTGCACCCTTCTTTATTAAAATTATCATAGTCAGGGGTCAAAGTACACGTTGCTGTCTATATTTTAACATTACAAACTTTTGGCACGTCTGCACATGCTGTTAAGACAACGTTATAATTTAGGGCCACCGAATTTTCTACCTTTGCCCTAAAGTATAATAGTGAGATTGGCGAAATAGCTTCTAAAACTTCTTCAATGAATATTGACATTGATCCATCATTGTGTTTTGAATCTTATACAGTTAAAGATAAGGTGTAAATTTCAATGTTGGTTGTTAGGTCGTTTTGTAGGGAGGAGAGAAAGGGCACGCTTAGGCACGTGCTCGATCCCCGCTGGTAGTCCTTGTTACATCGAGAACTGTGCCTGTAATTACACACAAATTAGACAAGATTTATCGAGGGGTGGAACACCTTGGCAACTATAAGGTACTAATAACGGTTGGCCAGTCCCGATATTGCGATTAATTCGGGAGAATAATTTCTTACGAGCGAAATCAAAGGATATTAAAATTTAGGGTGACGGTGTTGAGTGCTGTTTGAAGACGTCCCTAAATTAAGACGGTTGATGCTGAAGAGGTTTTTATATCAAATTAACATTCTCGTTTATTATTTCGTGTTTTACTTCCTACAATTGAATAAACGAAAAACAAATTAGTCATTAATTTATTAGCGCGTCCGTAAACTAATTGAGCACTAATGTAGCTTCGCGAAGCAAACACGACAGATTAATTTAGCTCTGAAGTAAAACGTTTTGTTAACACTATTACAATAAGGTTTTGTTTTTTAGCATCACACAGTGCTATTTTATTGGATACTATGAATCATTTTTATGCTGTTCAATAAAACTATGTACAATAAACATCTATTTTAGATTGAAAACAATTTCGTCTTTCAATATTTTTATAAAAGACGCATCAAAATTATAATAAGGTACAATTTTCTCTAAAAATCTAAATGACGTATGGAAAATCACCAATTTCATGTAAATCAGTACAATATTTTAATTTTTACAACTTTTAAATACATGTCGTAAATATCATATGAAATTCCCATTTACTAACCCTCTATACATATTAAGCGTAGTTTACGAAAATTCCTCAAATATACGCCGAAAAACCGCACGCTCATAAGTCAAATACTATAATTACCCTGTCAGGCTTTGTAGCATGTAACGCCGTAAAATTGACGCTTTTAGGGTTCCGCACCGAAAGCAAAAAATAAGAATAGAACCTTTATGATAAGCGTCCACATAGAGTATCCTGCACATCGGATTCATTGTGTGTGACGCACTTGTGTGACATGAAACAAAGAATATTACGAACAGTGAAATCCCATGCTTACAGAAATGGGCTAGCCATTTCTGTTTTAAGAAAAACACATTTCTATTTACTCAATTCCAGTATATTAAAAGAAAAAAAAATGTATCTAAATAGAAATGATGTACAATTTCAAGAAGCAACAATATAAAGTATGTATCTACCCCACGTGCACGCCCAGTACCATCACGTCCATCCATCCACTCATCATTCTCAACGTCTGTTCCTATGACAAGAATCTCTTTTAGAAAAAACTCTCAAAATCAAACGTATGATACGTATACAGTACTACTCGTTGACCTAAAATTTTATGAAGTTTCTCAGAAACCAATGTGTTTGTTTGTTTGTATTGAATAGGCTCGGAAACAACACGACCGAATTGGATGAAATTTTGTACAGAGATTCTTTGAAACCCCAGGCACATAGCATAGTTTTTATTCCGAAAATTCTACGGGAACGCGATAAATACGCGAGTGAAACCGCGGAGCTCAGTGAATGATAAAACTTGAAATTGTTAACTAAGTAATACATTTGTACGGAACCCTCGGTGTATAAATCCAACGCACTTGGTCGGTTCAATTTAATAGCACCATAAAAGTAATATTAACCCTTTGATGCTCTGAAATTTGACGTTTAACAAAAGGTGGACATTTAGCACCAGTTTTTAGTGCATTTATAACCATCGTGGGTTTGCGGACAATACAGTAAAAAATGTCTAATTTATGTCTGGTTTTTATACACTGTATAGTTCGTAGGTATATAATTTTTCCTACATTTGACTGGACTGAAACTTTACTGATAATTATTACATTACGAAAATAACACGGGGGTATTAAAAAAAATAACAAGTACAATGACAAAAAAAATAGTCATAGTTTTATTTTTTTTATTTTACACATTTTTTATTTTACACTTTATAATATTATTTACATTTTTTGTGCTCGTTTATTAATATTAATTTTAATTGATATTAAAATAATACAGTCTATAAAATTGTTATTATTTACGTGTGTAAGTATTTACACAATCATACTTTTCATACTAATATTATAAATGCGAATTTTTGTGTGTATGTTTGTTGTTCTTTCACGCAATTGTCACGGATTATTCACTAACGGCCGTTTTCAATATTCTATCTATCCCTTGTTTTGCTTACTAACGTCAGACAAATCTATCTATTTGCACTTACTTTGATTTCAATATCCTAACGATGGATAAATTTGCTATGACTTTTGTCTGTCTATTGTCATTTAATATGACATAGCAATCTATCCATAATCATTCATACATTATTGAAAATGGCCCTAAATTAATCTCGAAGTTACCACGGAATCAGAAGTTACGCAAATGAAACCGTGGGAGGCGGCTAGTAAACTATAAGATACAAATAAAGGATTCCTTTCAAGGCATGCAAGTACCTGCACCCCTCTAATAAAAACTTATCAAATTTGTTCCTTGTTATCTGCGCAAATAAACGTTATTTATGACCGTTTTATTCCCATACATCGCCCTAAGGTTTAGAACTACGGCCCTAAAGTCTTGAGATTGTTTGATGTAAACCGAAGCAGACCCGGGTTGAATATCTGTTAGGGAATTTATTTATGTTAGAATTATAAAAAAATAAATAGATACAATATTCAGGGACATTGAACACTACACCGAAACTCAGTTAAGCTTGTACTACGGAAACTGGATAACTTATAGACATAACAAGCATATTTTTTGTAAATACATACATCCTATATATAAATGAACACCCAGAAGGTAGAAAATCATAATACTCGTGGGGATCAAACCCATACCGTTTGGCGAAATAGACCATTGCCACATCCACTGCGCCAATCGTATCGTCGGTGAGCGGAGATTGGAGTTTTCTTTAATGTTAAATGTCTTTTATTTTACTAGTATCTATCACAGCCCAAGAACATCATCAAAAGAGGTGCTGCACGCCGGTCTTCTGCTGGGAGGTGGTAATTACACCGGTGCGAGCTTGGCCCAATCATGCTATGCTCGGCTCCCACTCTTGACTTAAGAAAAACATACACCGACTATTCAATATCCATTATTTAATAGAACACATCTATTCCTTCAAACTTTTCTATATCTTTTCATAACCTAATAAAATAAAATCTGTTAAAATCTCAAAGTATTAAGACTACATTTTTACGATCCAAACTTCTCGAATATATTCAACTTACAGTCGCCATTTTATAATTTATATACTCTATTGGTAATAGCTTTTTGAAGTAAATGAACTTTTCATGGATGCGCAAAGTTTCCCATACTCAAGTTCCGCTAGAGGTTCTTAGTGAGATACAGTGCCCTAACTTTTTATATTTTGAAAAGCCAATATATTTTAAGCGAGATTATTTTTTCTGGATTGAATTAATATTATCTTTTACTTTTTTTGCATAATTATTATATAACAAAAATAGATAGAATGTAAATATATGTATTTTGGCATAATTCGTCGATAGATATCAAAAACGCCCAAGACATATAAAAAAAAATCTCAAAGGTACTGTTCTATCAACGCACAGCCAAAATCGCTGGACGGATCGGGCTGAAATTTGGCATGCAGGTAGATGTTATAACGTAGGCATCTGCTAAGAAAGAATTTTAACCAATCCTGAAAATCTCACGAAGACAGGCTATATACTCGGGAGAAACCACAGGGCACAGCTAGTTAAGAGATAAAATATTACATAGCAATAACCCTTTATAAAAATATTTGATATATTGTTTGGTTACTATTTTATTATATGTACCTATAGATAGATAATAGAAAATACATATACCGCATAACATTCGTACAAGGGCAAAAACCTCAACGATTCTTTCAGTGAATTTTTGATTTTAATGTTAACAGGAGTATTATATGAAAAAGCCGTCTCCACTTACAATCAATACAACTCGCATACAATCGCATGCTACAAAACCATTATTTTTAACATCTTTTTAGATACAGGGGAACCCGTCGCTTCCTGTCTTATCATTTTTACCGTGATTTAAGGAATTATGCCCCCTTGAAGTTTATCAGATAAAAATAGATTTATATCGCGTCCTAGATTTCAAATTTGTTTTATGGGATAGTCGAATTCCCCTTACTTGTAACTATAACACATCCTGTATAAAGGCTCCGTGGGTACTAGGTAAACTTTTTTAGTAAAATGTTTTAATCACTTAATAAACTCTAAGCCTTAGTATTCTAAGTATTATATATAGTATTAAACCTGCCCCCTAATCTCTCCTGTAACCCCTTACACTTGGTTGCCTGGAAGAGATCACTTCTGAGTGATAAGGCTCCCTACTGTGTTGTGAAATTAGATGTAGGAAATTTTACATAACATTATGTTAATGCATTTTGTATTTCACAAAATATTAAACCGCTCGGTCACAGCTAACAGCGAATTGCGGCGTGGGAAGCGGTGGGCGGTAGAAACAAATGTAAGACGATATATGAAGTAGGCCACAGCTACCGGCGATGGGTATCGCGCGGTGCGATGAGCGGCTTTAACAAATGTACTGGCGAGTATCGAGGCGGCCATAGCCCGCGCCGCCCGCCGCGCCTCCAGTCGCACCGCTAGAAGACGAGCTTTTTTTCAACTTATTTACAATTTATTCATACAATTCACAATACAAAACAAATTCGATTTAGATTTTTGCATAATTAAATGAGACCTGTAGACCTACACTAATATAATATAATCTTGTTACATATTCCGACTTCAAAACATGCTTTCATTATTCTAATAAAATCTAGTAAAATCTATTGATTTCTTCTTTCGCAGTAAAAGCTTTGGAATCACTTACCGATTGACATTAGAAAGGTTTAAATTTTAGAATCCTTTAAGACCCACTAAAAGAACTTTTACTTATGTCTTAGAATTCTAGGGATTCAAATGCCACTAATCGGTCACCCATCAAGGCTTGGCCGTGCTTGATGTTGCTTAACCGATCGTTTCGATATCATCTTTTGTGCCTTTAAATTTTTGACAGTTCCTGCATACTAATCTTAATATTCGATCGTAAAATAAGCCTTTAAAAACTATATCTATCGAATCTCGTAAATCCAATTAAGATAAATAAAGCTCCCATTCATCGGAATCAATTCATTAAGGCCAGAGGTTTACACTATCATACAATCGATACGCTAGGTGTTCATTTAAGTTAAGATGTAGCAGATTAAACACTGGTAAGACACCCTTTTGGGGTGTTAAGTTAGTAAGTTGTAGCGATTTCTATTTCTCTTTACTTGAATGTGAATGGGAATGTGAGAGTTTGCATGTCAGTGTTACACCGCAACTACTGAATGGATTTTGATGAAATTTAAATATACCATATAGTTCTAGAAAACTTTTTACTGACATTGACCCATTTTGGGTCACTGAACTAGGAGAGTAAGTTAGTAAGAATACTTTTTATTGATTTGTAGGTTAGATAAGTCTAACAAAGCAAAACTGTGGGTATAAGCTGGTTAAATATATATATTTTTTTAATAACATACTTGGTATAGATCTAAACAAGCAAAAAAGCTGCAGACAAAGTTCATTCATCCTTTCTATTAACAAATGTATAGATCTTTAAAAATTGGTCTTTAAAATCCAAATCGCTCATACTCCCTCCTTGAGCCTCGGAGGGACATTACTCCTCCTTATCTCACTCGTTACTCCCCAATCATACCCTCTCTAATCTGAAGGGTTACGACTCCCTTACATTTAATAAGTGCAGCTTGCAAAACAATGGCTTCTTCGTAAATTTTAAGTTCATAAATCTTAGAGTACTACGAGGGGTTTTTATTTAATTACCGAATTATATACTAAGTGTAAGCTGTTTTAACCTAAAGAAACGATTTATTATTATTATTAAAACTAACTGTGCCTCACGGTTTCACTCACGTATTTTAGTTTTCCCCGTTCCCGTGGGATTTGATTGAAATCCTTTCTTAGCGGATGCCTACGTCTACCTGCATGCAAAATTTTATCCCGATCCGTCCAGCGGTTTTGGCTGGGCGTTGATAGATCACTTTTTTGATAGATCACAGATAGATTTATTTGTCTTTATGGTTTATTGGACAAAACAATGAAATACAATTAAAAATAAAAAAAATATTCATAGATTTGGAAATATTCATCGTGGATGCAATATAATGTAATTAGCAATCACAACTAAAAATCATAAATTCGAATGTTAAATTGTTACTTCTTGAAATGTTACATACATAAAAACTTATTATCCAAAAAAAAAAACTATTCCCGAGGTATAGCCACACAAGCAAAGCCGCAAGTATAATCTAGTATGTCATAAATTATAACATGCTCTAAGAAATAAAATCTGTAATATACGTAAACTGCCAATTTTTACACTCATAATCGTCTAGACACCAGACAACTGAGAAAATAACAGTTTTATGATGCAACTTGTATGAAAACACCGTACTTACCCATTACTAAACTTTTAACCGACTTCAAAAATAGAGGCTGACACGATCTATGCGCCCAAAATGAAGGAAATTGCTCTAGGCTTAAAATTGCTACCCGTACATAATCATAACTTAATTGAACAGTATGGACATTTAATATTATTTTTTATACTTAAAAAATATTATATAGGACATATCTAAATAAGTCGAGCTGATTTTTTTTCATTTTAAAAAAGCTTTTATCATTTTGAAATCCTCAATAAATACAGAAGTACATATATAATATATATACATCTCAAAAACGGTTATATTTTCGTATGACATAAATTGTTTTTTTTTTATAAATTATAAGCTCAGCTATCATCCCCCAAGAGATGCTTCAGTCATTAATGGACACCCTGTATATACAGATACTTTTGGCTGGAAATTATATAATTTTTTTTATTGACCTAAATTCCCAAAAATCTATCGCAGGCGCAAGCTTTTATGATAACATTTTATACATCGTGTTCAATTTCTAAACAACAACACTAATTAAGTTTGCAAACAAAGCGAACCCTTTACATATTAAATATTTCATAGTATTTGTGTCCAGAACATTAGTATTAGCTATTGTGGGGTCAGAAGTTATCGTAGGAACATAATGTATTGACGAACAAAAGCTAGCGTAGCATTGTCTATATCGGATTTATCGGGTTCGCATTTTAGCTTCAAATGAAGTTCATGAAATGGTTCGTTTTATCATGCTTTAACACAATATTCAAATAATACATATATAATATTGATGGTGCGAAAACGCGGACATTTACGTGTGGAATTGTTCATAAGCTCAGAGTCGCTCAGCGAGCTATGGAACGAACTATGTTAGGGATTTCTTTGAATAAGGTGGCAATGGGCTGGGCTTATCTTCCGAAGAATGGGTGGCCGATGAAGTCGGCATGTCCTTGAGTGGAGACCATTTTTTTTAAACCACAGACTATCAAACCTGACTTCAAAACTTGAAATTAATATTTCTCCCTTCCGTTGTCTGATATTTCCTTTAGTATACAATGCATGTATCTAAGAAAGCAACTTATTAGGATAGATAACTTAGTAAAAAATTATGAAAAACAAATAAGAATTATGGCCACAGTAATATAAAACATTGGGCAAGATCAACATATTTGAAAAAACTACAAAATACTCAAAAACAGTGATATTTTTGTGGGACCCATATGCAGTTTTTTTGATAGATTATTAGCTCAGCTATCATTCCCCAAGAGATGCATCACTCATTGCGTGACACCCTGTATATAAAAAAAACGTCAAATAATCACGTATATTTACAAAAAAGTTTAAATACATCTATGAGTTATCTACTTCCCATAGTACAAGCTTTGTTTAGTTTGGGACTAGATGGAGTAGGGTTAATTGTCCCTGAATATTTATTTAATTTATTTATTTAAAAAGAAAGTGATGGTTCATATCAGAGGTAGGGGACAAGAGGTCATACGTGGTATTAAATCAAAATTATCAATTACTTAGTAAATTACTTTATCTTCGTTGTAATTAATCAAGCTATACTCAATCGTGTATCTTTTTATTACTTTCAAGATTTTATTAATAAATGGAAACGTATCATAAATATTCTTTTAAGATAGAGCAGGCACATGGAGCATGAGGTTCACCTGATGTTAAGTGACTGACGCAGCCCATGAACATCTACAACAACAAATTGTCGCAGAAGCCTTGCCGGCTTGAAGGAAGAGGAGGGGAAAAGGAGAGAATTAATAATTGGAAATTGGGAGAGGAGAGAAACAAGATGGGATAGGTATGGTATGGAAATTCAGTCGTCCGGACTCCCGCTCGATTTCAGGGGTGCGAGCTTTAATATTTTTAGATAAGTACAGATGCCAAACTTCATACAAAACGTGCTCAAAGCTCACATAGATATTATTCATACCAAGACGATATATCTGGCCCCATCGGTGATCACGTGTCATTGACTTGAAACACATATCTTTAATTATTTTGTCAGCCATAGAAAAAAAGAGAAAAGAAAATAAACCATTTATGAGGGGAAAAAAGGAGAGGAATAGAACTGAAAGCAGGAAGACCAAATTGTTACTTATATTCTTGTAGGTATATAATAACATATTGTATAATTCCTATATTATTTTCAACCCACATCTAAAGCTAGAATAGATTTTAAATAAAGTTACATTTGTGCTTACGTGGCATTTTGCTCGCGAGGGTGCAAAGCGCTTCGTATAAATTTGGGGTGCAAAATTATTGATTTATTCATTTTGTTGAAACTGTTTAGTTTCCAAATTATCGGTTAATGAATAATGACGGAGTTTAATGGATTTTGGGTTTTAATATAATTTAAAAGGTTTGTATTTGATAATGCACTTACTGGAAAATACAATTTTCTTTAAATCATTAGACATCATTTATAACTGGATATTGTTTTAGTATGTGTAGCGTTGAACAACAAATAAGTCATTTTTGTTACTAGACATTTGAAATTTACGTGGTTAGAATACGTGTGTCGCCACCCCATTTCTACCCGTGGGTGTTGTAATAGGCGACAAAGGTTAATTCTGCCGCATAACATCTTCAGCAATAAAAGAGTGGGAGCCAAACATTGCACAATTAGGACAAGCTCGCACCAGTGAAATTACCAGTCTCCCAGTAGAAGATCAGCGTGAAGCAGTATTGCACTGTGTTTCATACGGTAAGCGTGGTTAGGCTGGTAAGGGCTGGTCTGTCTATTAACATCAGAACCGCATGCTCCGCTTGCCCGCTGTTACATAAAAAAACCTAAACGTTAGTGAAAAGGAATAATCCATTTACTGCTATAAAAGGCTTTCTTACTTTAGGTATCTGTTAATGAATACGAGCATTAACAACAACGCCAAGAAGGTATAAAATTTACCTTCCTTCCGTCGCAGTTGGGTAAAAACATTTGACAGTCCAATCTCAGTATTGAGAAACTTTAAACGAAGTGCTTGAATTAATCTAAGGTTACCCTCAGGAAAATATTAGATAAATGACGTTGAGGCAAATTAATAATAGCCTGCAGCGTTATTGTTATCCGATCTTGTATCAGTACAGTTTAATGTGTTTTAATCATAAATGTTTTATTGTTGGGTAATTAACATTTTTGGATGGGAATTTAATTTATATATGTTATAGTTTCTAATCTCCGCGCGGGTGAATCGGCTGTTACTTAAGACTACACAACGATTTTATTACGCTCGTCACTCTATACATTGAATGTTTTAAAAAGTCCTATGAAAGATGTATATTTTTATAGACTCCAAAACTATGGTTAGAGTTTTTTGTGTTTGTCTGTTTATCTGTTTCAAGTACAAGATTTCAGCATCAGCAGCAAAAGAGGGTATTCGAAATCTCGAACGTTTTTGAATCCCTTCCTAAGATCTTAATTTACTACTACGTTTTTCACAGTCGAAATAATGAAACAATATTGCCTAAAATATGTTAACAAATAATGAATGCAACAGAATACAAATTATTTCATAAACCTGTTTCACAACCAATAAATTTCACTAAATAAAGATGGCATGCCGACTCATTTCGGCACAAATCGATTCTCATTGAGATGTCTCGCCAATAATCGATGTCTCGATCAAGATTATATCGATGAAGATATTCAATGTCACCGACGGAAGACTAAAATAAACAGCGTCGCTTATGCAATCTTTAACCTAATTTTGTAAAACATTAGGTCGGAATTACTTTGAAATTATATGTTTTAATGTACGCATTTGCATTGAATCGAAATCTTAACGCTTTCAAAGAAGTCTGTGTCGTACATGTTTGTAATATTAAACCTTAATTAAGAGCCCTTTTGGAGATCCACACAATTTCTCGAAATGAATCATTTTTACGAATTAATGAATATTAAAAATGTCTACAGTCGTTTGAATAATTTATTTAATTAGAATACTTAATTAAAGCCTTTGCTTATTATGATATAGGATTACAATGCAGAGTGTATTTCAAATAATAATTGTGAAGTAAACACTAAACAACGCAAATGAAATTGTATCTACATTCCTGTTGATTGTTATTTTTCTGAAAATAGACCGGTCTATTAATTCAATTAGCTTTAGCATTAAAGTTTCATTTTATGAAGATAACCGTGCACAGAAAAGTAATTACCTATTATAAATCTAATTAAAAACAGCGTTGTGCAAATACTTAAACTCAACTCTGTGGAGCTATTAAATGTCATGCTGATTACTCTATTGAAAGGAGAAAGGGACAAAATAATATTTAAGCTATTCTCAAAGTAAAGCTTTTCTCAAAGTTAAGCATGGAGTATTAAAATAAAATGCTTTTTAAAGGATTTTATTTAATATAGAAAATACTCATGTTAAAACAAACACAAAAAAAAACCATCGATTGAGTAATTTTGGGCACAAATGTACCTTTGAATTATAGAACGAAAACCAGCAAAAATCTCGTTAAATTGAAAATAAGTAAAGGCACAGGCTTTGAATAGGTTTCAAAAATAAAATCAAATTTATTTTCTACATTTTAGTGTTTCGAAGTCAGTACTATTTTTGGAAAATAGTTATTATAAATGTAGCATCTTTCATTACTTATAATGCCTATTTTGAGAAAAACAGGTAGACCTTACGATGATGTTCGAAACCGGTCGTAAATAATTTTGTAATTTTAAATTCATAATAAAAGTGAAATTGGAAAAGTAAAAATGTGATCTCTCTAAATACGAAGCAACAATTCAAAGTATAAAGTAAACCTATAATACAAGACTATAGACTTATAATGTTATACAACACTATAGACTTAACAAAACCTTAAGTGGACTGAAATCAATAAGTTGGCGAATAGTGCTCATTAAGAAGCAACCTAAACCAACAACCCGGGCCACCTGCGGAAGGTTAAGTGTGTTTATGGCACACAATATAGCTATAGGTATAACGGTGTGAGGTAATCTTATAAAGACTACGTAAAGGTTCTGAAATGAATCAAATAAAGGTTTTTTTTATATTGAAATATAAAAAGATATTAACTAATTATTTTGAATTGTAAGGTGCAGTATTCAAGAAATCCAGTGTTTAAACCAATAACGTGTCTATACTGATAGCAGTAAGATTTTTCAATTGACCGGGAGACACTTCTTGCGAGAGAGTTCCGGGCAATTGTACATCTGAACGTTTGCACGTTTGTATGTTTGTATTCGGGTTGGAAGTTAAGCAAATTCGGTGTGGTAGGGGGGTGCGAGGATGAATGATTTTCATATGAATATAGTCGAGTGTGGTATCAAATGTATTACAACGTAATCTAGCTCTGAACGAGGCATTCGTTTTAATTAATCTGTGTAAATTATAAGCACGATGCAAGACGTTGATCATGAAAAAGTAGACATTTATGATGAAAAATTTAATTTGATTTAGAAATTTCGTTTTTTATTTTTGTTTCAATTTTGTACCTTGGTGTCCTAAGAGGTGACAGAGGGAAAGTCTACTGCATAACATCTTCAGCAATAAAATGGGGGATCAGAGCATTGCACGAAATTACTCTCCCAGTAGAAGATCGGCGTGAAGCAGTATTGCATTGTTTCCATCCCATTCCTTTCTTCTTTTTGTTCTCCTTTCCTGTCCTTTATCAATTTCATAATTGTAACATAAAAAATTTTTTTACCCGTGTGGCGACGGGTTAGAATACATGTGTCAACACCCCATTTCTACCCGTGGGTGTCGTAAGAGGCGACAGAGGGTATTTCTGCTGCATAACATCTTCAGCAATAAAAGAGTGGGAGCCGAGCATTGCACGATTGGGCCAAGCTCGCACCGGTGTAATTACCACCCCCAGCAGAAGACCGGCGTGAAGCAGTATTGCACTGTGTTTCGTACGGTGAGCTGGTGCCCGGAGGCCTGTATTCCCATCCCATCCCTCTCCCATCCTGTTCTACTCCTCTCCCAACTTCCTATCATTAATCCGCTCCTTATCCCCTCCCCTTGATCTGCGACATTCCTATGTTGCAGATGTTCAGGGGCTGTGGTCAGTCACTTAACATCAGGTGAACCGCATGCCCCACTTGCCTGCTTTAACATAAAAAAAAAATTAATAAAAAAAAATTGTTGAAAGTGGTGTTTCGGTATTACAAAAGCAATGAGTCACAAACAAAACTTTAAGATAGCATTCAGCTTTCTAGAAAGTCGTATTAATATTCATGCCACGAAAATAAAAGATGGCTTTGAAAACAACCGGCGTTGTAGATGTCGGATAAAATCGATTATCGAGTTACAAAAACAATGGCCGAGTCATTCGATACTCAGATTCTATGATTATGATAAATGTAAGACCACTGGAAGAGCCCCATTTTATTTTTATTAAGTAATTTTTTTGCTACATTTTTAGGACATGTATGAATCTATTTATTACTTTATTATACAGTCGGTGAAATATTTAAAGAATGAAAGTGTAAAGTTTAATAAAAAAAACTGTAAAAGAAATCAACGCACCTTGGAACACTAGATTTATAAGCAATTTTTTTTTATTTGAATCCAAACTTTTTGAATCCAGTCTTCTTGTGTTTTTATTATTACAGTCTTTTAGTGTGTTAATAGTTGTCAGGAAGTTTCACAAAATATATAAAACTGTTAGGATTGAACGCTAAAAATTATGTACTTAATAAATAAGGGGAACACAGTGAAATGAAATAAATTAAAACTATGTTCATACTTCTCGATGGCAATACTGCAAGTCGTTAAAATGTACTCACACACGTATGTACACCCATACATCCACATGCACACACCCATACAACCACAATATCACAAGATGTGTCATGCCGAATAAAGTTTCAAAATTGGTTCTTTTTTTGTCCCATCTAGGTATCTATAACAACGATGATATCCATAACGATGTACGTATAGGTACTGTGTAACCCATCGGATCACTCACATTCACTAAGCATCCATTCTTTGTTGATTCAACGTTTAGTTTACAAATCGATCGTGTGTTATCGATAGATACTTGTTTAAGTTTTGCTTTAATGGTCATAAGCATTTTGAACTCCTCGAACATTAGCAGCAATATAACTTTCAACTTAAGATTTACTTTATGAAAATTATATTGCACTTCACGACATTATATACATACCATTAACTGCCTCGTTGGTCTAGTGGTTGCATCTTTGACTACAGATCGAGGGGTCCCGGGTTCGATTCCCGGGTGGGGCCAAAAAAAAATGTTATTAGGATTTCTCTGACAAAGAAATCATAGTATCAGCCCTGAGTTTGGAAGTTGGCGGTGTTGGAACACCCCTGTGCCTCGGAGAGCACGTTAAGCCGTCGGTCCTGCGCCTGATCTCTCTCCGGTCGTGTCGGTCTGCCGTCCAATCGGGTTATGAGAGTAAAAGGAAAAGA
>LQNK01001077.1:0-36783 GCA_001586405.1 Phoebis sennae
AAAGCAATTGGTAAGGCGGCGTTTAACGTTTCATGTTTTTCCAACATATCTTCATTTTTACGATGATTGATGAAATAAAAATGGAATTCTAGATCTGCGGACATTTTATCTAATCATATAAAACATTTTCTTGTTTCAATCACCTGCTGGTCGATTCTGTAAAATACGATTTTCGATTTCGAATCTCTTCTGGACTCTCACCCTCTCTTCGAAAATCACTTCGATTCTCACATTTTTAGTATTCTGTAACGTCAATGTCGCTCAAGTGAAGTGAAATGAGTTTCGATATGTCGAGTGAAATTACGTCATAAATTAGTGATGACCTTTTTAGGTTACAGTTTTAGATGATCATTTAAGATTATATTAAAAAAAAATAATTAACCATTATTTGAATGTATTTCGTTCACGGTTACACATTATTGTTATTATTGAGACGTATATTCACATAAAATAATTTTTAAACTCGATTTATTTGAAAAAAAAAAACATCTAATACACCTTAAATACTTTTTTTTTTCAAATAAAAAATAAACTATGAAGTCTCTGACATTTCAGACTTTGACAAGTCATAATACCGATTTGTCGTTATTCTAAGCAAAATTGTTAGAAATATTATCAATAATTAAGCATTTTAAGCATGATTTAGACGCTGAAGAAGGCAATTTTGTGGTAGATGGAGGATTTATATCTCTACTCTGACAATATTTCTTAGTTTGGAATCGCTGAAAATGTATCGAATAGGAGCATGGATGAAAACGTTTGTGGAAAACTATAGCAATTATTAGAAGGACCTACGACCTACGTACGACCTACGATATGGCCAAACGCCTATTGCTTTTGTCAGATATACGAGTATTATATAGTGATCAAGTTATTTATGTTAAAATATGTTTTTCTTATAAAAGTATGTACATCTTAAAAAACAAAGATAAATAAACTTGAATCACTTACTATGTGGGTTTGTTTTATTATTTCCTTATACAATAGTAACGAATTTTTGTTAAAACGACATTTAATGTTGATGTTTTATTCATTTGTGTAGGTATCTTAAAACTTAAATACCTATACATATATATTTTCTTAAAAATCGCCCTGCTGCTCTTAAGTACAGTCAAAAACAATATAAATTTGTAAGCCTCTATCCCACGGGAACCACTTGATTTTCCGGGATAAATCATACATATTATGTTAGCCTATAATATAATCAGCAATTGTGTACATTTTCATCTCAATCCATGCAGTAGTTTTGGAGGAGTAGATGTTCAAAGAAACAGACAGACAGACAGACATGAAAGAAAAAAAATATTGATTTGCCTTCTGTATCCCTTATAACATCGCCCTGTATTAAAATTTCCGCAAAATATTCCATGTACAAATTCGGACTTGTTACGATTTTATTATATGTATTGATTGATGTATTGATTGATGATGAGTTCACAGGTTCTGAACATTTCTATAGGACATCAAATCATTTAATAAAAATAGATAAGAAAATTCAACGCAAACAGGTCTATAATCTGCCCAGCGGGCTCTCGATTAATTAACATCTGACCCCAACCAAGGTTTACGTGATCGATAACCGGGGTTTAATGGTCGGTAGTTATTTGAAAACCGAGTAGAGACCTTACCGAGCTGAATAACATTAAAACCCAAATTAAATACCGGATTTATGTAACTGTATTTAACTATTTTTTGTTGGTTTGAAACGAAAATTTAAACAAATTTTTAGTGTTTGCAGAAATAAATTTAATAAAAAAGAATATTTAAAAGTTCTGAGTGTTGTTTTTGGAGGACTAGTGAACAATTGATTCAAAAAGATACGGTCTTAACCATGTTTTGGTAGTTATGTTAACACTACGTTCATTATAGATACGCTTTAGACTTACGTCTAATAGGATAGTGTCGATCCGTAAGTAAAATGAAAGAAGAAAGAAAGAAAGAAACAGTCACAAATAATCACTAAATTACACACAAGTAGCAGTGTGGCGTTGATAGGGCTGCTCAGCGTAATCTAAAAAAGGTATGTATGTGTGTGTGTGTGTGTGCACGTGTGTGTTTTTGTATGTGCATGCGTGTGCATGTGTGTGTGTGTGTGTGTGAGTTTTCTCACAGGAATGTACAATTTAACACTCGTGTAAAAGTAATTTCTCTGTTTCCTCGTAGTCCAATGTCAAGATGAATAAGCAGGAATAAGAAGAAGACCGATATATAATTATATATCTTTATAAAGTTTGATATAGAGAATCTGGTTTTTATAAGAACGGGGCATAAGAACAACTACTATTATTTTACCTTTGTTTTTCCTTTCATGAAAGCCACAAAATTAAAAAACATCCTATTCATGTAATCAAAAAACACCGTCTTTTCACAAACATTCAGGCATTTAAACACAACACTAACCCTCGACGCCGCGTTTTAATTGGAGAAAGTTGTCGAATGGAAACCAGCTACATAATACTTGTGCGGAGGGCTCTCGTGAGCTTGTCACTTGTCACAGGTAAATAACTAAGCCCACGTCTGATATTCAGCTTCATAAACAATTAAGGCCGTTTTTAATATTCTATCTTCTGTCCTATAGTTGTAGGTGAGCATTAAATAAAAGATTAAAATATCAGTAAGTAGGCACACAGCTTAACGGATACGTCTTCACGCCACAGATGACAGGTTTGAAGTGTCAGAAGTAACACTAGCGCCCCACTTATTATATATCGTGAACACCACACTATCTATCCCTTGTTTTGCTTACTAACGGCTGTTTTCAATAATGTATCAACGATTATGGATAGATTGTAGTCTCAGATTAAATGGCATTTAATTGTCAAATGTCATAACAAAGGTTATCCGTCGACAGCGTATTGAAATCAAAGTAAGTGCAAATAGATAGATTTGCCTGACTTCAGTAAGCATAACAAGGGATAGATAGAATATTGAAAACGGCCGTAAAGTCAAACAAATCTATCTATTTGCACTTACTTTGATTTCAATATCCTAACGACGCGACGGTTACATTTGCTACGACTTTTGTCATATAATTTGATATAACGATCTATCCATAATCTTTGATATTGAAAATGGCCGTTAGGTGTAAGAAATAAAAATTCGGCTGATGACGTTTAACAAATTTAATTAGCGATTATTTGAGAGAAGGTAAAAATCTTTCAGGAATAACAAAGTTAGTCTTACGCTCATACGTAACAAAAAATGTATGGAAGTTATTTTGCCTTTGTATTCCTTGATTCAGGTATAAAAGCCACAAATTAAAAAACATCCTATTCGTAATGTAATCAAAAAACGGCGTCTTTTCACAAACATTCAGGCATTTAAACACAACACTAACCCTCGACGCCGCGTTTTAATTGGAGAAAGTTGTCGAATGGAAACCAGCTACATAATACTTGGGCGGAGGGCTCTCGTGAGCTTGTCACTTGTCACAGGTAAATAACTAAGCCCACGTCTGATATTCAGCTTCGTAAATAATTAGTTGTAAAAAAAATAATGGGCTGATGCTACGTAAAAAAATCATCGATTGATGTTTGAAGGAAGGTAAAAATCGATCAGGAATAAAAAAACATAGTCTTAAGGTCAAACGTAGCAAAATGTATGGAAATTATTTCACTCTGTTCAATGATGTTTATTCGTTTTATATAGATCATATTTATTTGCTAACGAATTGCGCGCAGATACTATAAAGTATATAGCATATATATATTCGCTCATATCTAATACATACATTTCATTTAGTGCATTAAACCCGGGTTCACTCACACACACACCCATCCACACACACCCACACACGCACACACACACACTCACACGCATACACACCTACATATAAATGTTAAATATGAAATAAATTAAACAGTCTAGCTCTGGATGTATAGTAAAGGTCCAGGTAATCATAGTAGGGCTACCTAGTTTAGGCTTCTGTCTCCCACTCTCATGATAATGTGTTTAGTTCAAGTTTAAAATTTGAATTTGGGAGACATAAATATAGTTTCATTTCACACATTGCTTCCTTAACCATCAATGCAGAACTAACTGTTTGCGTTTTACAATAAAAAATAAATATCCCTTATCCTTGTCCACACAGACAACATTATTTCTAGAAACCACCACCTACTTAATTTAACCAAAAATTATAGCATAGCTTAGCTTCCCCATATTTCCGTCAATCGCGTTACATCTAGCCACTACCCAAGCACTCGTATTTAACAAAACTAAAGCACCGTTTCCAGGGAACCTTGTTACGTATAATTAAGTACAATTTCAGTTATCGCTACAACTCCATTCTCTCAACTTGAAAAGATTTTCTCGCTATTCAATTTATTTTACATCGGGCTATGAATTCGCTAGTTTAAATGTTGGGTCTTATTGTGGTTCGGAGTTTAAGGGCGATAATTGCATGGAAGATGTTATAATAATTGCTAGTTTTGACGAGATATAGAATTTTTTATGAGTAGTGTGTTTACAAAACTTAATTATGATTATGATTTTTTAATATTAAGACATACATTCACACACAATTATACACATTCATAATATACAAAAATGTATGTAAGATTATAAAACAGCTACATGCTTAAAGTAATGCTTTTATAGACCCGATTTAAATAATCAATAATAAAGATTACTTTAATAAAGAAGTTGTTGTATAAGTACATACAACTTGCTATCCCGGGCGTCTAGGCTCCCGTATAATATAGCCTGGGTAATTCAGTGAAATGCAGGATTTTCATGGTGTAACAATACTAGTGGTTCGCCCCGATCAAGGCCTAGGCTTAAATGTCTAACACCCCCACAGATTTCGCTTTTTTTGTATTAAGGATTTATCTTTATCTATACTATTTATTTATTACTATTTGGGTATAAAACATTTTATCAAGACAACTCCATATATACTAGAACGAACATTCACCTATTTAACCCCCTCCATCTTCGAAACAACTGCCCCCCTCCCGCCCCAAAGTTTTCGCTTATCTTCAATTTCGACATTTTCTTTTCCTGTACGTAATTTTATAAAAAATCCGATTACAATACTCAAGTTATCGTCGGACAACTCAACTCAACAATTTGCCCTGCCAACTCAACTCTAAGACCTCGCTTCGCTCGCTAAATTAATATACTCCTATATCATTCTAAAAGGATCCCGCTCCTTGATGTTTTTTCAAATTTTATATTTTTGTAGCATATAAAGATCTGAGGAATATTGCAAGAATGTCTTATTATGTTTATGAGTTATCTGTTTTCAATCATTCAAGGTTTGTTTACTAGTATTATGAAAAATTACTAATACACTTTATTGGACGAAGCAATAATAATATAAGGAGTTCCACAAATCGATCATCTTGAAATAGTTTCGCGAAGCTGGGTCACTTTGATGTCAACAATATAGGTTCATTATACTGTATAGATTCATCCACGAAGACGCGCCCCACTATTCATCTGAATCGTTGACAGTATATGTATGAAGTCTTCCTCTTGTGTGAAGTTTTATAGGTACACACTCATTACCCATGTGTGCACACGCACACTAAAATAAATAGACTAATCAGGACAAAGCATTGCGATCATAGTAAAATATTTATAAATTCAAAAATTAGTGGGGATGGCACTATCTACATATGACTTAAAGCATGGTTATTACTGTTCTGTATAAAATGATGTTTATTTACTACTATTTTTTTGGTACACGACGTTGTTTTCTTTTCTATAGAAACTATCCTTGACCAAGCAGTTGCATGGAAGATATTGCCACAAACTATTAGGCCACAAACTTAATTCAAATTCTTTGTGTCATTTTTAAATTTTTAAATATTATAGAAAAATAATTTAACTATATAATATGTAGGTATTGTCAGAAAAATATATTATTGTATTGAAGGAAAATCGATCATCTTGACATAGTTTAGCGAGGGCTCACTTTGATGTCAACAATATTGTCTTATCAAGCTGTCTGTCTGTAAACATGGTTATAACTGGGCGTTATATGTTTCCCTATTCCTACCTATATTGATACATTTTATGGGTTAATAAAGTTGTCGTTCCAGCCTTAAATAATAGAAAATATTGCAATATAATCCTGACTCAAATAAATTATTTAAGCACAGGTGAAGTGACCACTCGAACAGAAGATCGGCGTGCAGCAGTATTGCACCGTGTTTCGTACGGGTGCCCAGAGGCCTGTATTACCATCCTATTCCTCTACCATTCTGTTCTACTCCTCTCCCAACTTTCCATCATTATTCCTGTCCTCTTCCTTCAAGCCGACAAGGCATCTGCGGCAATTTGGTATTGTAGATGTTCATGGGCTGCGGTCAATCACTTAACTTAGGTGAACCACATGCTCCGCTTGCCTGCTGTGGCATAAAACGATTATTTTTAAAAAACGATACATTAAATCAATTTTATTAGGAAATCTGATAAGCATGAATCTTTTATACGCGTACTAATTGATCTTTTTGTACTCTTTGTAAAACAAATAATTTGAATACCATATTTCTAGGCAAATCAGGTTTTCTAGAAGGGGGAAAAACCTATATATGTTCTTTACCGTTGCCCATAAGATTAGCCCCTAATGCCATCTGTCTTAAAAACCTAGTTCGTAAACATTACCTCTCGGTCGTTTTGAATTGGGAGTAGCGCGTCTCCGTGTATATTATAATTAGTGTGATATATATTTATATATTTATGTATTTTTACCTAACCTGCCTTTTCTTTTTCGCTCATTACTTTCTGCCCGGTTGCCTGGTAGAGATCACTACTAAGTGATAAGGCCGCCTAATGTACTATACTGTGTAAACCAACATTTTAGCTCCCAATTATGTATCTTTACAGTATATTAAAGAGTGAAATAAATAAATAAATATGTTTGGTATTTGCACAGAATACGCAGATCGTGACCTCTGCCCGTAAATTTAAGTCGCAGATACCTTTTACACACCATAAAGATAGAGTAATCGAAGTCTTACGCACCGCCGCGCCTCACCCGTTGGCTTAACGACTCGGTTCGGGAATTTATTCCTTCTTAAGATTTCTTTGGGTTAGAGCCTCTTCACACAAACTGCAGTGAACATTTTAGGTAACTGCTTATTTTAATTGAGAGTAAAGGAATAGAGAGTGCACTTGTGTTCGCGCCTACACTTGTGCACTATAATATACCTCCTGCTCTGCTGCCTAGTGTCTGTTAAGATTGGCCCCCATGGCCGAAATCGGTCAGGAGGGAGCTATTATATTATTTAATACAAAAGTAGAATAATGCTAGATATCTTATAGCCTTTTTTATAAATCTGCCTATTATAAACAGGAATATTTCCAATCGACCCGGCAGTTTTGAAAATAAGCGTATAAGACAAATGAATTTGTCCGCTTTGTAATATTATTATAAGCATTAGTATAGATGAAACTTAAATTGCACGTCGGTATAACCTGCCTGACAAATTGGTATATATTAAATTTGTAAAAACAATTGAAAAAATATAGGAATGTAATGTATAAATCAAGACCTTTTATTTAAAACAACACTTGGCTATATTCATACGAAAATCGCCCTTTTCACCCATCTTTTCACTGATTTCGTTTTATTTTGTACTCAAGATTTTTCTTCATCTAAATAATTTGCGTACAATTTATCAAGAGAAGATAATACTCCAGATATCCTCGAAAAAATATTCACCTATTTCGGACTCGACATTTTCTTTTGTCTAAACTATTTGCTTATGAAATTCAATCAAGATCGGATAAATAATACTCAAGTTATCGTCGGACAAAGCTTTCCATGGTTGCCTAAAAACATATTATTTTATTTACTGAAATATAATATTATCAATACTAACAAACTGGGAACTATTTCACACAACACACACACACAATACCAGAATCGTTTGGGGGTATTCTAATCAACAAGAAGCACCCAGTTTCATCTTGTCCACTTGTCCATCTGTCTGTCGGTCTTAGTTTAGCTGCGGTTAGTTTAGAGATTCCTAGTATAAACTTGCAAAGGAACGTACGTACGTAGGTACAAGGTACATACTAAATAATACTATTATACATTCCATTTTGTGTATCCTACTCGCTTCTATGTTTGTGTATTTGGATTTGTGGACGTTTGTGTGTCAATTACGTCTGTAATTACTAGACATTTTTTGATGAAATCACTGCTTATTGATAAGGCCGCAGTTTATACTGTCTTTTCAATGTTGTATTCCTTTTTATATGTATTCTGTATTTATGTTAGTATATATAAAGAGTAATACATAAACAAAAAAATTAAATTAAATTTCGCATAAAGGTGATAGAATATATTTGATTGATCTATAGACTCAGAATTTAACGCAAGCGAAGCCGTGAAAGCTAGTAAAGGTTATAGTAGTATATAGTATTCGCAAAGTAAATATTGAAATATAAGTTAATAAAATACTTAAAGTAAAACTGTCATAAAATGCGTATTCATATAACGATGCATACGTGAATACCACTCCACACCCTCCCCCACTCGCTGCCCTCGGCGTGCCAACTGAACTGGATTCTCTTTTTATAGCAACTAAATGTTAGCCTGGAATAACCGTATAAAATATGTGGTAATTCATTCGTGCATTTTGTGTCAGTTTTATATTATAAGCATTTTGCGTGTATCTGTTTTGAAAAGAGCAAAATACACGCTACTTACTGATGTATTTTAAATAGAAGTGGCTAAAATTGGGTGGTTGTTATAAAGTGCCTCTAATAGAAAAAAATGTTTCTAATTAGGATAATTATGCAGGATCGTGAGGGAGGTCTTAGGGTCTAAGATTTCTACGCTGCTACGCGTGTATAACGGCGGGGCACAGCCATTTTATGCAAAAATCTTGCGAAGTGTATGATAAAACACTCATAATGATCACTAAATGCGTATTCATATAACGATGCATACGTGAATGCCACTCCACACCCTTCCCCACTCGCTGCCCTCGGCGTGCCAACTGAACTGGATTCTCTTTTTATAGCAACTAAATGTTAGCCTGGAATAACCGTATAAAATATATGGTAATTCATTCGTGCATTTTGTGTCAGTTTTTATCATATTATAAGCATTTTGCGTGTGCCTGTTTTGAAAAGAGCAAAATACGCGCTACTTACTGATGTATTTTAAATAGAAGTGGGCAAAATTGGGTGATTGTTATAAAGTGCCTCTACTAGAAAAAAAAATTCCTGATTAAGATAATTATGCAGGGTCATGAAGGAGGTCTTGGGGCCTAACATTTCTACACTGCTACGCGTGTATAACGGCAGGGCACAGCCATTTTATGCAAAAATCTTGCGAAGTATATGATAAAACACTCATAATGATCACGAAATGTGTATTCATATAACGATGCATACGTGAATGCCACTCCACACCCTCCCCCACTCGCTGCCCTCGGCGTGCCAACTGAACTGGATTCTCTTTTTATAGCAACTAAATGTTAGCCTGGAATAACCGTATAAAATATGTGGTAATTCATTCGTGCATTTGTGTCAGTTTTATATTATAAGCATTTTGCGTGTGCCTGTTTTGAAAAGAGCTACACGTAACACGAATATTCAATCCAATGCTAAACCAATTGTAGACAAAATTGTGTGATCCTGAAAAGAAGTCACACGTCTAAAAGATGCCTTATAAAGAATAAGTGTTTGATTTGAAGTATTTGGAAGGTGAAGTTCAGTAGAGTGCCTTTGTAGAGGCCTATGTCTAGCAGTGGGCGAACATGGGCTGAAGACAGAAAAAGAGATAGAGAGAATAAATATATAAAAAATACCACATGAAAACAAAACAATTTTGTATTAATTATTTCGGAAGATGATAAAGATTCATTAAGAACAAAGAAAATGCGTTCATTTTGTATTTAGTGTGCATTTGGATGTATGATTTTACTAATTAAAAGTAAAAGTAAAATATAAAAATTAATTAAATAAAGGGCGCAGCCAATTGGTCTGTAGATAAGAATACGCAATGAAATATAAAGAGGTGTAGCAATGGTGCTGCGCTTAGACCCCTCTTTTTAATAATGTTCTACCGTGCTAATAGCGCAATTTATGTTAGACCAAGCAAGCTTTAAGGAAAAGGAATATATCAGGAAAATATTAATGAAGGGAAAAAGGAAGATAATTAGGACGGAACAGGAGAGGATTGGGCTGGGAATACAGACTTTCGGGCGTCCACTCACAGAGCGAAACACAGTATACTATTTGACGCATGTCGGCCCAAAGCTTCGCCCAATTCATGCAAATAATTTCAATGATGCATCTTTTAATAGTTCATAGTTGAATTGCACTTTAAATACCCGGCAATCTGAATCTAATAAAGAAAACAGCAGATGTTTCAAAAATGTACAGAATAACGAAATTTCAATTTTCATTCAAGTCATTCAGAGCTGCACCTCATTGTCTGGCAACAAAGGACTGGGAACATTTAAAACCATTTCAATTTTAGCTGCTTTATACTCTGTTAGAAATTATTCTTGTATAACAATACCCTGGGTTTTATGAGTGTTTTTGTGACTAATAAAGTGACCGTGGATCGAAATTTTTCATTTAGGTGGGAATAAGCTAACGAGTGATTGTTGTAAAAAATACAAAAAAAATTACGAGTAAATTACTTAGTATATTGCATTCCCAGTTTTGAATAGGCCGTATATACTATAAACGATGCATTTGATAGACACAAGACAATAATATTCTGTAAGCATCTTATATCGAAAGCTAGGACAATTTTTGGGGAGGTATATAAAACAAGGTGAAACTTGTATCATGTCTCCTATTATACCCTGATATGGAACTGTAGACCTGGCTGGCGAGTAGCGGGGTTAAATCTAAATAAAACCCAAAAATTTAAAAAAATAATATATTTGAGGCAACATGCCATTTTAGTTGTTGTACTTTAACGCTAAAAGAATAGAAAAAAAACAGCAAGACGATTAAGCCTATTATATGCCTGTAAGAACATATTTCTATTTAAACTTTTGTCTATTGGTATGCTTGACATACCGTTTTACATTTATTATAAGCGTGTGTTAGATATTTTTTGCGTTTTTCAATCGCATCATAAATGATATTTTGTGCGAGAATAAGCAGTAACCGCAGTTAATGATAATGTTCTCGTACTTACATGCATCGTATGCCAATTATAGGTTAATATCGTCGTAATATAGCCGGTGTATCCTCTCGGTCTAATGGAGTAGCCTGATGTAATTACACCTTGAATTAACCATGTTAGTATATGCGATGTTTTGTAATAGGTGAACTTAAGTACTGAACTGAACTCTATAAGAGTTTCTATAGTGAAAACATTTTACTAATTTAAACACATAATGTTTGTTTTTCTTTTTTGGGGGGTTACAAATGTATGGATATAATTGCCTAGATAAGAAGATAGTAAGAATATCACCTTATTTCCTTTCCATTTGGAAAAACCTAAAATTTTGACCTTTCTAAATATATCTATACCCTTGCTTTCTCCCTATTTGGGGTCAGCCCTCCTAATGCGCCTACTCCATTCTGAACGGTTTTGTGCCACTTCGGGCACGAGGCCCAGTGTCAACATGTCATCTTTTATGGTTTTCATCCAAGTAATAGGTGGGCGACCTTTTCCTTTCTTGCCTTCATCAATGGTCATCACTCTTCGAGGTATATGGTCTTCCTCTCGTCGTATCACATGACCAAACCACCGTAGGCGACCCTCTCGTAGCTTTTCTTGAATTTCTGTAACTTTAAATGTACCTTTCTAAACATGTAGAATAAAAATGTAGGATTAAACTCTCTTAAACACTATTTCCACATTTATCAATAAACTTTATTTCTTTAGTAAAAGTGACAATTGCCAAGGCGATAGATTGCGGAATGCAACAAGCGTTATATTCCGTAATTTACGTCAAATTATTGACTAATATCGTCGTAATACTCCCGTTATATCCCTCTCAGTGTAATGGAGTAGCCTGATGTAATTAGTCCTTGAATTAAACATGCTGGAGCAAGTAAAAGTAGGCTATGTGTTACAAATTTATAACACTTGGTAATATACGAAAATTCTACTAATATAAACAAATCAATAGGTAATCTAGAAAAATCTTACTAATTTAAAAATTGCGAGTTTGTGAGAATGGGACGTGTGTGTGTTTGTTACACTTTCACGCCAAAAGTACTGAACCGATTGTGATGAAACTTGGTATTCATATAGTTCCTTACCTACCAAGCCGTCCGTCTTCTGGACCCTTATCCAGAATAACATATAGGCTACTATAAATCCTGGAATTCCCATGGGATCAGATGTTAGATACGCGGTTGAAACCGCGGGGCGTGGCCAGTCACAATATAAAGCTGAAGAGTTTGTTTGAACGCGCTAATCTCCGGAAATACTGCTCCATTTAAAAGTATATTTTTGAGTTAGATAAACCACATCTATGAAATTTATGAGTATCTATGGGTTATTAAGTGCTATAGTATAAAGCTAATATTATTTACAAAGTTAATATGCACGAATAGCTTTCACAATTAATTAGAAGTTTAAATCAATATAATATGCACCTTTAATTATTTATATAAGCGGAAAATAAGATAGTTTAGCGATAACCGATCATTTCCTCTGAGGGTATGGGTATGTAAATATTCATATGGGTAAAGTAGTTAGAACCATCAAAAACCCCTTAAATTTAATTAATCTATGGTGGATTATTTGTGTAATATGTATTAATTAGGCCCCGATTGTTTAATCAGAAAAGTTGTTTCTTCTTTGTCTATAGGTAGATATCCTCTATCGATTCAAATTGAAGGTAGAAAATGATACCTAAACTTGATGGGATGTTTTATCCTTAAAACGATTCAACCGAAATTCCTGTGTTAAATAGAATAAACTTAATGAGTGTAAATATCCAGGTATAATTAAACAGTCACAGAATAGAATAGAACATATTTTTAATCATTTAAACTTTTTACAAAGTACTTAAATAGTCACTTTTTTAATTTACCACCGTTTCGGTAAGTAGATTCTATCGAGAGGATATAGCAAGAAACTCGATAGTTCCTCTTTTCAAGAAATCTTCTTATAAATAAAAATAAACGTCGCGTTTTTTACACCAGTATGAAACGCTCTTATTCTACTAGTGGCTTATCAACATTTTCTGCTCAGGCTGGCCCGGGATAATTAAGGATTTCATGAATAATTACATTTCGAGATTTGTGTAAGCAGAGATTTCCGTGAGTCACTAATTGTTAAGGCAATATAATGGTATTGGGGGGACGTTAATTCGTTCTGTACTTATAAAAGTGTTATTTAATTCGGTGGGGAATTGATAAAAATATGTTTTTGAATAGAGCTTACAAAAAGCCAATCTTAAGCTAATACATTAAAACACTTCACTAGTTCCACATTCTATCTACCTCTTGTTTTGCTTACAAAAGTCAGACAAATCTATCTATTTGCTAGTTTTAATTACGAGTATAATATCCTATCGTCGGATGGATCCTTTGCTATGACTGATTTTGAGGATTTTGATGTTAAAATATAAATTGCTTAAGCTAATAGTTATATATTACATCTGTGTACATTCTTTAAATAAAGTGTTAAAAATAAATTAAATTAATAAATAAATAATGAAAAATTCTGAACAAAGAAATTGCGAATGTATATTTTAAAACCCGGTTTCTCACTTATTCATTACTCATAATATTCAATATCATATTTTTGAAGCCCATTTAAAAAGCACTTTCGATACCAAAGAACCACCTGAAACTGATTGAAAATATTTCAATATATTTTTAATTGACCTGTGTCCTTTTATAATAAACTAGCTTTCTACCTGCGGCTTCGCACGCGTGGACTACTATTCTATCTTTCAAGTTGGATCAACCAGTACCGGTGTGTATAAGTTGATTAAAATCGATTAAGTAGTTTAGAAGTCCATCGCGGATAAACACTATGACATGTAATTTAGGTATATCAAGATAAAACCCGCATTCACAAAAAATACTACGGGTTCTCACAACGTACATAACTTATTCAGAGACAATACTTGTGTATCGATTTGTCACTCGGCGTTTAAATAAGTTTTATTTTTTTTAATTAAAGAGTTGCCATTTTGAACGCATTGAGAATTGTCTTATTCACTTAGATTCGGTTCCTATAAACGTCGGTCTTAGTATAACAGATACGAAACGTTTTCATTAACGAGCGGTTATAATCAATCAATCGAGACCAAGTTTTGGTAGTTATGTTAACGCCACGTTTATTATAGAAACGGTTTAGACTTACGCCTAGTGGGATAGTCTGTCCGTAAGCAAAATTACTCGTTTTATTTTTATAGGAACTGGGCATTAGACAAGTATTGTTTGTGACTACAAGGATGGTATGTATGTACTACGACTCATACTGTTCCTAAGTGACCCAAGATTTTGTGAACAGTATCTATGTGTGGGTCGATCACGGTTTGTATTAATATTGACTCCACTACCTATCGATTTTGTGTCTGCAATGTAACCAATATAAACTGAACATACATACAAAGGCAAGGCAGATATATTAATCCAAGGATTAATCAATTCTAGAGGCAGTACGAGCCAATGGAAACGGGTATTTCGACAATTGTCTACAAAGGACCGGAA
Organism: Phoebis sennae; assembly: GCA_001586405.1. NCBI lineage: Eukaryota > Metazoa > Arthropoda > Insecta > Lepidoptera > Pieridae > Phoebis > Phoebis sennae. Next base: position 14,611 of record LQNK01001077.1, read on the forward strand.
CCCACAACACGGTGCCACCTCATTTGTCGGTACGACTGCTAGAAGCAACCAAGTCAATGAAACCGGCTATTTCGGCAATTGTCTTCAAAGGAGCAGAACACACAGTAGGACGCCACCTCATTTGTTAGTACGACTGCTAGAAGCAGTTACAGAAAATGAAACGAGTGTGGTAGGCAGTTCATTCTAACAATAATTCTACCTGTATGGCGATGGATTAGAATACACGTATCGTTACCCCATTTCTACCCGTGGGTGACGTAAGAGGCGACAGAGGATAATTCTGTTGCATTACATCTTCATTCTTCGTCTTCCCCAAAATCACATTGTTAATCCTGTCCTTATCCCTTCCCCTCTCTTCAAGCCGGCAAGGCAAAGTACAACAATAAAAGTGTCGTAGATGTTCATGGGCCGCGGTCAGACACTTAACATCAGGTGAACCACGTGCTTCGCTTGTCTGCTCTTACAAAAAGAAGATGATAAAAAATAAAACTGGCTATTTCGATAATAAGTGTATAAAAAGGAGTGGAAATTACAGTAAGATATCATTTGCATATTCTACAGATATTGTAAATTAGGTTCCATATTAATAAATTATCGCACCAAGCATTTAATAGTCAATACTTCGAAGCAGATAAATAAATAAATATTCTCAAACATTTAACACATCGCTACCTACACCCAAACTAAGCGAAGCTTGTACTGTGGATACTAGATAACTAAATAAAGAACATCAAGCATTTTGAGTCACAATTAAAACAAGATATTTGTTAATCACAAGTAATCTACAATTATAGGCGCCTAGAATCTCGGGTTATCATGTTATATCGACAAATGAGGAAGGAAGTTAAAGGTTGGATTTACTACGATTGACGGATTTACTTATATTGACAAGTTGAATACTCCTTTATTGAAGAATGCCTTTGTTCTACAATTTTCAATATAACCATGAATCTGAAACTAAAACTGTCCTATAGCTGAAAAGATTTAGTGTTTTTTTTAGAATTGAACTTTCCATTGGTAAGAAAAGTTATAGAAATGCTTTATTTACCACCACATTAGTATATTAAGACGACATATATTGTACAACTATTACTAAAGACTCCATAAAATTACGAAATTTGATTTTAATGTGTTGTTCTTGCCCGTTGTCTGATTCACTTTAACGCTAGTTTATCTATTCGATACTCGTAATAACGGTTTGCGTGTAAAATATGTGAGGGCACTGACTCCGGACATACAAGTTTTTCTAGTTTGGGTAATACAATAAATATTATTATATTACAAACCGGACATAATATAGGCAGATTGCAGTGACTCGCTGGTCTAGTGGGTTCATCTTTAATTGAGGGTTTGATTCCAAAAATTGTAATTGAGATTTCTCTTTCTTCTTAAGGTCTCAGAAGCAGCTCTGAGTCTGAAAATCGGAGGTGCTGGAGCAACCCCATACCTTGGACAGCACGTAAAGCCGTAGATCCTGTACATCTACAGGTGTCCTGTGCACACACTTGCACACTATAATAATATTATCTCTTAGCTAGCTTCCTTACTTTGACTGATATAGATCAGGGAGACTATTATTACTATGCAGATAAAACTGCGAAACATAGCTAAAGCATAGAAGACCTTTGGTTAACAAAAATGATTTATTTGAAATGTCCCGGCAAAGCTTTTCATAGTTTATGCCGAACTCATACAACACTTATAAATGATGATAAACCATAGTTCTGATAAATGTAAATTTACTAGGAAATAAGATTATTGGATTTGGGCAAAGGATTAGTAATCAGGACACGAGGGTTTACCTCTAATTGTAATAAAGGGTGTAACAGACTACGATATTTTATAGCTACAAGGTAAAGTATTTATCCATTTTATTTTTTATACTTATACTTATGTATTTATTTTATATAGATTATCTGTTTTTCTAAGTGCTACTCCTTAAGGGCCCACTGAAAATCAGCGCCGCGATGGTCACCACCGCGGCAAATGCTGAGTGGTCAACCCAGAAATGCACTGCCGTACACTTTTACCTTAAGCTTTAGTTCTATTTTTAGAATTAGTAAGTTAATAGTTTAGTGTAATAATTGTATTAGAAGTTACTGGAATAAATGCTTTTTCTTTGTTTCTTTCTTTCTAAACGCGACTCTATCGATCCCAACTACTATTATAAATATTATAAGGTTTATGGCGATTATTTTTGGCAGACATTGCCTTTTAAACATAAAAATAACTAGCCACGCCCCGCATCACTTCTTATCCCTTGGGAAATCCGGGATTAGATTCCGATTCCGGTCTATATGTTATTCTGGATCCTTACATATATGAATACCGAGTTTCATCGCAATAGGTTCAGTTTTTGCGTGAAAGCCTAACAGACACATACATGTTATTTTATAAATGTTACGTATCTTATGTATGTTAGTTTTTTTTATTAGTGTGATGATAAATGAAATAAAATCTATACATATAATAAAGCAGTAACCCAACCATTTCTGTACATTGAATATTTTTCAAAAAGAGTAATTGGTATGCAATATGTATGTTCTATAGATACCAAAACCATGGTTAAAAAAATTTTTTTCTGTTTGTCTGTTTGTCTGTTTGTCTGTTTGTCTGTTTATCTGTTTGTATGTGCGTCAATCACGTAATAACCACTGGGCAGATTTTTATAAAATTTCACATGCTGATAGACCAATATTAGGTGCTACTTATAGGCTACATTTTATTTAAAAAAATATATTTTTGGGGTGGCTCTCCATACATGTAAACGGAGGGTAAAAAAACAAATTCGCGAATACAACTTTGAGTGAGGTTTCATTAGAAAGGTCTTTAAAAATGATATCGAGGTTTCTAAATGCGTTTTCTGCTAAAATAAATATTTTTTGAGATATACGCTTCTAAAGTCGTAAAATGTCATACCACGTGACAATGTGAGATTTTGGTTGAGTTGCAAACATGCCTTTTTATACTCTTAACGTATAGATTAAGACATTAAAACACTCAATGAATCCTCAAAAACCTTAAAAAAATAACTAACTCTGAGCCCGCGGCTTCGCTCGCGTGGCTCCTATTTTCTGTATTTTTAAAGAGGCGCGCGCTCTGTGAGATTTTGGTCAAACCTATTTCCATAGAAAATTATTAAAAAAACTATAGACATGCGCATATATCACTGGTTCTGCGATCGTATTTTTTTTAATTTTAGTGGTGCTGCTCTAAAAATACAGAAATTAGTAGCCCACGCGTGCGAAGCCGCGGGCGGAAAGCTAGTTTGATAAATAAAAAAGTAATAAAAATAAATACATCCTCACAAACTTTCGTATTTAAAATATTAGTGTGATGCTAATTTTTATTTGAAGATTTTTTTAATTGCTTTACTTTCATTTCCACTATCTCAATAACGTAGAATGGAGAGTAAAAAATGTTTTTGTCTTAAAATAAAAGTAACATGCAATTCCATCAAGAAGTTTCAATAAAAGTCTATAGTATGTTTTGCACTTCGAAGGAGGTCAAGCTGGTAGCACACAGTTTTGACTTTTTGTTTAATACGCAGGATTTTTTTTACCTACCCTCCATTTCAATTTTTTCTTTAATATGTAACAAAAGTTTTTTTAACTACCCTTCAAAAAATAAGATTCGCGAAGCGTCTGATAAAGCCTTAACTTAATGTGACACAAATGGCTCTTAATTATCGCCAATCACGCGTTACCGTAATTAAATTACTCTAATTAAATCATGTAACACGAGTGATCCGCACGTGATATGATATTGTACTTTGGTATATATGGAATATACATAAACAACGATTTTGGTGATAAGCGTAGCGATTTGTAAAGCGATTTTTATGTTCTGTTCAAAATGAGGATAGTAAAAATTTAAACTCAAACAAAACTATATTGTAGAGTGTAAGTAGTATAGTATATGTAGTCAATGATTGTAATTTTTAAACCTAATACTAAAAAATATTATCGCGATTATTACTGTTTCTTAGTAGAATCAATCCAAATCCGGAGTAGCATCTTAAAAATTACTTTTTGAAACTTATATTATGATGTCTACCATCCATCAAGTTTTCCCTGTTTGAAATTTATATATACCATCCATGATGTTTTCAAAACTAATAAAGAAGACGAAGTCATTTTACATTTAAACCAATAAATTGTCCTGCATAAAACTAGATTTTGCGTGAAAGTGCAAAGTGACTCACATGTTTAAATGTCCATAATGAATCAAAGTTTTCTATAACATATTGAAAAATAATAAGCGATCTTTTCGGTTCTGTCTTTTTATCGTGTAATCATCGCCTTTACTTTTAATGAAACCGCTACATTATATTAATTAACGATTTGAACTCTCTAGGCTACGATAGGTTAGCAATTTTTTTATAACTCAGGAAAATAACTCAGGACCCCTAAATTATAGGATTAAATCGCAAAATATTTAACCAATGCATTCTTATTCAAATATCAGCTTTTGTAATAATGTATTATTTCAAAGCTTCTTGAAATACTCGTGTATTATTTCAAAACTTTTTAAAATGCTAGGGTTTACCTAAATAAATTATATTATTTATATTTAATTTCCGCAGTTATACTTAGATATTAAGCAAACAGTATTGTAATAATATAAGTTTTTTTTGTACATGTACCTGTAATTGGTGTATACATCATAGCTTATCATAGATATACATGTTTCGATTTAAATAACTCTAAGTTTTTATGTGTACACTGTTGGTATGGCTAATAAATAAATAAATAAATTATTTTAAAATCGCCTTTTCTTCTAATGTGAACCCTACCTACCTAAGATAAGGGTCGTCGCCTTTACTGAATTACAGACACCTATTCTATCAAGATGTGTTAAACTTGTCCATCCACTGTACGGCGTGTCACTATTTAATCTTAACCTTCTACGGGGTTCTAATTGAACGAGTGAAGCGTGGTCTTATTGTGAAGATGGGCGATTGTATGTTTGTATGTGTGTATGTAAGTATGAAAAAGTTTGTACGATGATAAATTGAGTATTGTTTATCCGACATTAATAAAATTTTGTACGGAAATGGCATAATGGTAAATGGTAAAGAAAAATCTTTAGTACAAAAAGAAAGAAATTGATGAGTGGATGACGATGAGAGTGGGGGTGAAATAGACGATTTATATAAATATAGCATTATATATTCACTTAGGTCTTAATTTATACATTACATCAAGCTCAGAGTTGCTTGTTTTATATAGTGTTTAAGCTGCAAACTTTTTGTACAAAGGATTTATACATTAATTAATTAATAATTTTTGATAATAAGAAATTCATTAATGGAGTACAAAGGCCTCATTCATGGACATTTATCAATAGATGCGTGTATGATGAAGAATTTTATTCATAACTTTTTTATATTGAACAATTATGACGATGCACATACGAAATTGAATTTCTTCATACAACATTTTTTCAACTTTCATATGCCAGGAGCACATAAAGTACTAGTATATACGATCGTATATCACATATGACGTCACTAAAGCATTCCCGCCTAAAACTCGATTGCCGCGCTTTTGGGGTGACGTCACATTGTCATATGTAAAGACTTCCATAAAGTTCTGTGCAGTTATGACGTCACTAAATTCCCGTACAAAGAGTCCATTACGAAATTACTGCGGACTTATATCACAGTTGATCAAATAACCATTAAATTATTACATAAGTTTTCCTTATTTTACGAGAATCCCCCAAATTCGCTGCATGCCATATCGGATTTATCTATCATGTATAAATGTATTTTTGTTTTTTCTTTTCCTCCTTACCCCGGCCACTTTAATACACCATATAGATATAAAAACCAAAACAAGAAATGAACGCAAGCTTCTGATCAATCAATCAAAACTTCTTGAGTCCTTTTTCCATGTATATTTAAGAAATAAAAATTAATTAATCAAAACTAAAAGAATGTTAAATAACATATAATCAATTGCCTCTTTTTGTCTAAAACAGTAATACAGAGCTTTCTAATAGTGAAAGAATTTTTAAATTCGGTTCAGCAGTTTAAAAACATTACAAAAAACAGACAATATTTCATCTTTAAAATATTGTTACAAATGGCTGATTGATATCAAAACTAAGCTTCGAATGGTCGTGCTAAAATAATAAAAATGATACTTTAAACACAACAGTAGATTATTGGAAAAATACAATTACATTTATTTGATGGATCACAAAGTAAATTGCGTGTTTTTCGTAATTGTTCCACTCTGAACTGTCGAAATGTTATTCACCTATTGTTTTTACATGCTTGTATTAGTTTTGTTTTTGTGTTGAAAATAATTTTAAATATTGCACGCCTTATATGAGGGCACAATTTAAAGGAATCCAACGATACAATTACAGTCTTGTTACCTACATTTAGATCTGTTATCTAACTTAGGCTGATTATAAAAGCTTAATATAATTAAAATGACTATATTGAGGATACTGCTTATGAATGAATTGTTTTGGTTCAAATTGTATTTTTTAGTACATAAGTGACGTTCAAAAGTAATGTAAATTATCCTATTTGAATAAAGAATATTGGCTTTAACTTTGACTTTAACTTTGACTTTAACTTTCACTTTGACTTTGACTTTGTCTTTATGAAATTAGTGACTTTTGACTTTCATTCTATCAGGAACTTGGTAATTATGTGTACCCTATGCCTCGGACGAGTAAAGTCGTCGGTACCCGTATATTTTGTATGTTGATTTAGGCAGTGTTTTTACACCCCGTTCTTCGGAAAGCACGTAAAGCCTTTGATCCTGCGTCTCTAATCTCTCCAGTAGTGTACGTCATCACAAGAGTAAAGGAATAGAGAGTGCACCTGTGTTTTCACAATGTAGTGTACTAAATCTTTCACTTTGTTGACAAGTCTCTTATTGGCTGCATTGCACAAAATTAAAAAAAAATCATACTACCAAAAATACAGGATTCCGATATAACATAAACATCACCAGCTATAAACCGGTCGGTTTCCCAATAAATTTGGGTAAATACGGTGACAGAGGTTTATGGAAGTCGTAAAGACCGGGGAAATAACCAGTTCGGACGGATTGGTATTTCATAAAAAACTGTATTTCTGCTCCGATTTTATATTTTAGTGAATATTTTTATATGGACGTGGATATATTGTATGGTGGTAAAAAAATGTAGATGACATTTTAGGCTGAATCATCCAATGTCAGCAGTTTTTTTTAATAAAAAAATCAAATAGAATTAGAAGGTAGTCTCACTCTTTTATTGCTGAAGATGTTATGCAACAGAATTACCCTCTACGACACCCATGGGTAGAAATGGGATGGCGACACACGTATTCTCACCGTATGTCTCACGTAGACACCCGTCGCCAGACGGAGTAAATTTAAAATTTCGCTAAATGATCGAATTGAATCAAAAATGATTAAAACTTGAAAAACAAAAAAATGCCTTTATCTATAATACTTAAGCAAAGAAAATTCATAAAATATCCATTAGTGAGAGGATATCCAAAAGGCTATTTAAAAGCCCGTATTTGGATTAGCATAATTCATAGGGCCATAGATCAGAGTAAAAATGGTTCTAACGAGCGTTCCAGTAACGAACAGCGCTCCTGGGAACCTCTACACGATGAAAATACGCGATTAGGGAGGGACTAGATACATTTGTACGTATTTCATATATTTTACACTTTTTTTTAAAGAGATAGGCATTTGACCACGATCCCGCCTGATGGAAAACGGTGATGTGGTCTAAGAAGTAGCATGCCTAGGAGGAGCCTATTCAATCGTGACTTAAAACGTTCCAGATTGTAATTACTGGGGAAGACAGATGCAGGTAGAGCATTTCCTCGCAGTAGCATAGATGAAAGATGATTGAGAGCGTTTGGTACGGAAAAAAGGTAAGTCAACTACATAGGGATCGAACCCAGCTGCACGTCTTGTGACCTATAATAGTGCCTGCGTATTGCCCAAAAAAGAATGTGATGATGTTTGTACGTATTTCAAATATTTTTACACTAACTTAGCTTATAACTCCATCTATAATTAGCATGATGAAGACAGACAAGAGAGACAAATTACAACAAATTTTGAATTGACAAATGTTTTTATTACCATGTAAACCATATAAGAACTAATGTGTTACCGTATAAGAACTAATCTAATTTTATTGTAATTCTTCTGTATATATTCACCATATTTTTGTACCCTTCAGAGATCCGAACTATTCACCAGACCAAGAGAAAAAGGGCGCACTTGAGATGTGGTGCTGGATGGAAGAACGCTGAGTATACGATCGACTTCAGAAGAAATGTGTTATTTAAGAACTGGGTAGCAAGTGGTGCCTATCTTATACATGATAATCAATATAATACATCTGCTCCTGATAACACATGGACACGACACGCCTGAGACAAAGAAGATTTATAAAATTAAACGAATGCATGTAGCGAGTCCCTTTCACTGTCTAGCCTGATTTATACACACTGAGAACAATTGCACGATTTGGCAATTAACGCGTCCTGACTTCTTTGTGATAATGTTTGGAGAAAATAGTGTATGTTGTAAAATACTACTGACTAACGATGAACTTTAGGTAGATAAATATGGAAGCGATTTCTTAAAAAGATAGTAAATATTCGCTAAGAAAACATTGCTATAATAATGAGAAGATATTGCTTTAAATATTGTATCTAAATTCAGACCGTATTTTTTATATTAAAGTAATTATATTTACTTACTAGCTCGCCCCGCAGTTGCACTCGTGTATTTTAATTTTCAGATTTTGACGAAATTTCGAACACAGATAGGCTGTTAGCTGGATTAAATGATAGGGTAATTTTTATCTGAATTTGACGCAAAGCGAAGTAGAGGGCAGAAGCTAGTAACAAATATATGAAATCACAGAAATAAAATTTCTATCAAGATTCAAACCCACACCCCTTCTCAAAGACTACAACCCCTCATTATATCGATATCTAGTTGGTAGGATGATCATAAACTAATGAGCTAATATGAGCGGCTTCAATAAGTTAAGAGGATAATAAACAATTAGCGGAATCACGTCTGAAGTACACTTGTAACTGTTAGCGCCATAGACTATAAATTGGTATAGAGCGTATGAACTGTGGGCACGAGTATGAACATCATGGCAAATTAAATTTTGATATTAAGTCAAGTAAGACATGTTTATATTTCTCTGGTTGGTGAGGCAGCAAACAATGAAAGAAAAAAAAATGAAGTTTAATGACAGGTTAGATTCAATTTATTAAAAAGCATCGATGCCTTTAAATTATTCATGATTTTATTTTATTATCTATACATATAATAAAATCGTAGACTAGCCGTGTCTGTACATTTAATATTTTCAAGAAAAAATTAGTGTTTCGTGTTTCATGTATGATTCTAAACTCAAAACAATGATTTTTAGAATTTTTGTCTGTTTGTCTGTTTGTCGGTTTGTCTGTTTGTCTGTTTGTCTGTTTGTCGGGCGTTTGTACGCAGTGAACTTCGAAACGGATTAACCGATTTAAATCCGATTTTCGATTATGTATTACGGCTAGCCCCCCGGAGGTTTTAGTGTTTATTTCATTCGGTTAACAAATAAAAAAGATATGAGGGTTCAAAGTGATCCATCAAAACATATCATCAATGCGCGTAAGCTATATGAAATTTAATATCTTAAGTGTTATTTAAAGCACTTTTTATTGATAAATGTAGCCTTCTCTTGATCTCGAAAGTAGATTACGATCATGGCGGCTAATCACAACAAAGACTAACCAATATGCAGAAGATATAATTTGCGTCCATAAGCAAATATGTGTTAAATCCATGGAAACATCAACTCTTTTATTCTGAGAGTACACGACACATTTCCAAAATGTCAATATTTTGCAACAAAAAAAATAGAATTATTAGAATTATATAAAACTGAACAGTGACACTTTTGTTATATTTAATGTAGGATATACTTCAAACTTAAACCTTTTACGAGATATATTTTTACAAACGTACGTATCTAAATCTGAAAAATTGTCATACCACCTCTACTTCGAAAATCCACAAAGTACAGAAATTTGTAGTCCACGCGGGCGAAGCCGCGGGCGGAAAGCTAGTAAAGGAATAAATTTCTATAGAAATTTATATATCCATTCTGAATTATTAATGAAATATAAGCTATTTATTATAAGATGACAGAAATTATAACGAACATTTCATAATTTTCTAACTTCGAGAATCGAACCCAAACCTACACATACATATGAAATGATTACTCCTATAGACCATAATTTGGTTTATAGCTGGACTGAGTATGAACCGGGGCTCGGATATGACCATTCCTGCCCATTAGTCTTTGCATGGACTGCAGACTCCTATAGTCTTTGTACTTTGTTGTAAATTTCTGACACAAACGGTTCTGCAATTGCAATTTTTATTTGAGACACAATGTAACAATTATTGTGAAAATTACTTTGACTTTCGACGGGGCACAGAGAGTAAAGAGAGGAGAAAATAATAAACTAGAAAGTCGAGTTATTAAAGGCATTGTTTAGATCTTTTATTTATCAAACGCATTTACATTACGATCACAGAAAATTACACTATTGGTTGGTATATTTCGAAATCGCATAGCGCTCTGTACCTATTTATACTCTAAAATTAGAGTATTGAGAGAATATAGCAGGTTACGATCTATTTGAGCTAAGTAGTTGATAAGTAGTGATTCGGATTCTGTTTAATCGCTATTGACTGTACGGGTTAATTTTGTCTTTACCCTATATTGATTACTAGATCACAGATAATGTTCCGCGCGGGTTTGTTCCCGTAGCATATTGTGATACAAATGGCTCGCCATGAGCTAGACCTCGCGGTGTAAAACATAAATTAAGTACTTTCATTTGATACCACACTCAGCTATATTCATATGAAAATGGCCTATTTCAGCCCCCTTATCGTAGTTACCCCCCTACTGATTTTGCTGTGAGACCTCGCAACTCTCAGTAAACAAACATACAATCAAACGGCCATCTTGATTAGGAGACCTCACTTCGCTCGTCCGCCTTTTTTATGCATAGTATAAGTACTAACATATGTAAGATTTTATTTCTATTATTTTTGTGTGCATCAAGTTTTTATTTCATTCATTTATACAATCGCCCGGCCACCTCGACTTTAAGACCTCCAAGACTAATATAATAAATATGAACGTTTGGATGTTTAGATGTTTGTATGTTTGTGTTCTGAACTGAACTCGAAATTTCGGATACGGGTAATATATATAAATTGTCCATTTTAATCTACTACTTAATATTATCATATTACTTGTTGTGTATCATAATGCCGCTATCCAATTCTCTGAAATATATTGCTATTGATATAAATTGATCAGCATTAATATTAATACGTGGATTAATTAATATACGAAAGGAAATGGAATGAATCCAATATTCTTTGTTGCTATGTTACACGAAATTATTATGGATTTTTACATTATTAGTATAAATAAAGTGTGATTTTTTCTGTCGAGTCGACTATGATGAACGTGTATTATGTGAAAATTGTATACATTAGTAGATTTTGATGATATACATTATATAATATTACTTAGTTTTAAGTAAGTTATGAAGGCAAATATATAATTTTTATTATTTTATTACCGTTATCATTATAAGGTTACATCGAACTTAACAAGGGGTAAATCAACAATTAAATTTAAAAAGTTTTCTAGCAATATAAACCATTAAAAATGCGGCCATTAACCGCAATTACAATGTTCATCATATAATAATTTTCTACTCGTGTGAATTGAACCCACACCCTCCGACTCAAAATTTTTTATTGAAGTATTAATTGTATCTATCATCTAAAATCGAACCGAACCATTTCTGTACATTGAATATTTTTCAAAAAAGTAATTGATATGCAATATGTATGTTCTATAGATACCAAAACCATGGTTAAAATTTTCTTTTTCTGTTCGTCTGTAGGTCTGTTTGTCTGTTTATCATTCTGTTTATCTGTTTGTATGTGCGTCAATCACGTCATAACCACTGGGCAGATTTTGATAAAATTTCGCATGCTGATAGACCAATATTAGGTGCAACTTATAGGCTATATTTTATTTAAAAAAATATATTAGGGCTGGCTCTCCATTCATTCTCAACGGAGGGTAAAAATTAAATTCGCGAGTACATAATTAAATGAGGTGTCATTAGATAGGTCTTTAGAAATTAAATAGAGGTTTCTAAATATGTTTTTTGCTAAATTAAATGTTTTTTTAGATATACGCTTCTAAAGTCGTGAAAATGTCATACTACGACTTGTGACAATGTGAGATTTTGGTTGAGTTGCGGACATGCCTTTTTATACTCTTAACGTATATATTAAGACGTTAAAACACTCAATGAATCATCAAAAACTTTCAAAAAAGAACTAACTCCGCCCGCGGCTTCGCTCGCGTGGGCTTCGATTTTCTGTATTTTTAAAGAGGCAAGAGAAGGAGGAGAGTTTAGAAAATTATAAAAAAAACTATAAACATGCGCATATATCACTGGTCCTGCGATCGTAATTTTTTTAAACTTTTGTTGTGCTCCTCCAAAAATACAGAAATTTGTAGCCCACGCGTGTGAAGCCGCGGGCGGAAAGCTAGTCATATAATAATTTTCTACTCGTGTGAATTGAACCCATACCCTCCGACGCTATAGACTATTGCTGTATCAACTGCGCCAGTTGGGTTATCAAATTTTTTTATTGAAGTATTAATTGTATCTATCATCTAAAATCCATTTTACCTTCGTTCGTGATAAAGGTACCAAATTTAATAAAATCTAAGTGTTCTAGAATAATTTAACTAATCTAAAATTCACTATCATTTAAAGAGAAAATTAGTAAAGACATTGGATAAAATAATAGAACAAAGTAAATTTAAGGCTTCCATTTAAAATATAACTTTTTAAACAGACGTGTTTTTCGCTATACAAATACTAGATTAAATCGAATCGCCTTTATAAAAATACATTTTTAAACGAAATGAATTGGAAGAAACATTTAAAAGGAAACTTATTAACGAGGTTCTTAATGAGTGAAAGAACTGATTAATTTTTTGTAACTTGTTTTATCTTTGTCTCTGTATAACTGTTTCATGAAAGCGATAATGTCATTTGCAAAAGAAGAAAAGACATTATAATTAGTAAGAATCGAGTACTACTTGAAAACGATTTGGGTCAAGCTTCATAGAAAATTTGCGTGAAATAGATTAAAATTATATTTGTGATGTAGACGCGAATCCATCTATAAATGTTGTCTATTGTGGGCAACCCTAAGTATTACTTAAGATGAAATATATTTTTCTGAACCGTCATAACATCCTCTATCTTTATATTGATTTGTCTCTCCGGTCGTGTCGGTCTGCCGTCCTATCGGGTTATGAGAGTAAAGAAATAGAGAATGAACGCGGACAAATCCGCGTGTATAATTTTGAATACGTCTTCCGCAGTTGCTTAGTCTGTTGAGATTGGCCACTATGGCTGAATAGGTAATGAGTTCAAGAATAGATAAAGGGAAGATAAACTTTAAACACTTAAAAAGGTCTTCGGTAGGACACACCCTTGCCTTGTGCGCAACTGATAAGTAGTTCGAAGACAAAAAAGTTACAACGATTGTGCGAACTGTACAAGGTCGTAAAAGCTAAAGGTCTTCGGTAGGAGACACAACCTTGCCTTGCGCGCTACTGATAAGTAGTTCGAAGACAATTTGACAACGATTGTGCGAACTATACAAGACCTTTTGAAGTGTTTTAAAGTCATCTTCCCTAGTATCTATCTATTCTTGAACTCCTGGCCGATTTCAGCCACGGTGCCTATTTAAAACCATTTTAATAAAGCTAATTTAACGTAATAAAATAAAATATTTCACGCCATTTACCTACAATCCATCCCTGCAAAAAGTTTATAGCTGTGCTTCACAAAAAGTTAATGAAGTTAAAACAAAAAGCGAAGTCGAACTAAACCCGGCGAAGATTACAAAACTGATGATTTGACCCCAAGGGAACTCTTTGAACATTTTTAATTGGCTAAGTTTATTAGCTGCGAAACCTTCAAGAATATCAAAATGTTGCTTTAAAAGATTTTTTATGATATCGCAGGCAAGTGGAGTATACGGTTCACCTGATGTTAAGTGACCGACTGTAGCACATAAAAATCTACAGCATCAAAGTGTCGCAGATGCCTTGCCTGAAGGGGTGGGGTAAAGAATTAATGATGGAAAGTAGGAGAGGAATAGAACAGGATGGGTGCAATGCTCGGTTCCCACTCTTTTTTGCTGAAGATGTTATGCAGCAGAATTACCCTCTGTCGCCTCTTACGACACCCACGTGTAGAAAAGGGGGGGCGACAGACGTATAACCCGTCCCCGCACGGGTAAAATGAATAGAAAACACACATTCTGATGCAGTTGTATTTTGCTTACAATGTTAAACATGTTGTTTTATTTTATGTTACAGCAGGCAAGTCAAATAAAAACAAGAGGGTACCACAAGGCAAACAATAGAATTTTGAGAATATTTTTTTACGTTAAGTAGGTACGAAATAAAATTATCTTTTAGTTTTAAACGTATTTCCTTTTTGTTTTTAATGTATGAAAGTCCAATTTTACTTTTTGTACTGTTATTTAAAATAACAAACAATTGTTATCTACCATTACGGTGATTCTAAACAAATTCTCGTACAAAAGAGGATAGTAAAATTCAAACATTTGCGACTTTATACGAATTGTAATGGAAATCCGATTCCTACCGAGATTACAGGTACAAAATGTTCCTGTGATAAGCGGAGCGATTAAAATAACATTTTTTAAATGAAAAATGTAAGCGACTTCCTTAGTTCTTTTTAATTCCTTTGTTTGACATAAAAGTAGGAAATAAAGGTTTATTATTTTCTTATATATCTATGAAAAGTCAGTGCCTACGCATTGGTTCCATATCGGGTTCTACACGTAGTACAAACTACAGTAGTTTTTGCGTGAAAGAGTAACTAACATACATTCTCACAAACTTTCCTATTTATAATATTAGTAGGATGTTATATCAATTGCTTTCAAATACAATAAAACTTCTTACAAACCTTTGTATTAAATTCGGTTAAATATTCAGTTTATGCGGATATTGCAAAATTTTGTCTACCTCAGCATTGAACCTCTATGCAAAGTGCGATATTATCTTACATTTATATGAACTGGCAAGCCGCCCGGCCTGTAGCGAAAGTAGCCAATTTAGATTACGTATACTTAACGGCCTTACGCCATAATTCACTTTGATTTGATGTTATTTTTATAGCATCCCAAAAAGCACCTGGAATGGGGTCGAATTGAAAAAATAAAATATGGATTTGACTTTGACTTTGGCTATGACTTTGACTTTGACTTAGATGTTGACTTTGCCGTTGACTTTAACTTTGACCTGAACATTGACTAAATTGTTTAAATTTTCACAAAATTCAAATTAAAAACCATTTTATTTCGAATCGCAGTTTGTACGGATATTGCAAAATTTCACCTACCTCAGCTACCCTATGCAAAGCGCGATATTATCTTACATTTATATGAACTGGCAAGCCGCCCGGCCTGTAGCGAAAGTAGCCATTTCGGATTACGTATACTAAACAGCCTGACGCAATAAGGTACTTTGATTTTGATTTATGTTTATGACATCCTAAAAGCACCTGGAAGGGGGTCAAATTGAAAAAATAAAATATGACTTTGACTTTAACTTTGACTTTGACTATGACTATGACTTTGGCTTTGACTTTTACTTTGACTTAGATGTTGACTTTGCCGTTGACTTTAACTTTGGCCTGAACATTGATTAAATTATTTAAATTTGCACAAAATTCTTACAAATTAAAAACCATTATATTTCGAATCGCAGTTTGTACGGATATTGCAAAATTTCACCTACCTCAGCACTACCCTATGCAAAGCGCGATATTATCTTACATTTATATGAACTGGCAAGCCGCCCGGCCTGTAGCGAAAGTAGCCATTTTGGATTACATGTACTTAACGGCCTTACGCGATAAGTCACTTTGATTGGAACTTATTTATAGCATCCTAAAAGCACCTGTAAGGGGGTCGAATTAAAAAACAAATAAATATGACTTTGACGTTGACGTTGACGTTGACGTTGACTTTGACTTTGACTTTGACTTTGACTTTGACTTTGACTTAGATGTTGACTTTGCCGTTGACTTTAGCTTTGACCTGAACATTGACTAAATTGTTTAAATTTGCACAAAATTCTTTCAAATTAAAAACCATTTTATTTCGAATCGCAGTTTGTACGGATATTGCAAAATTTCACCTACCTCAGCACTACCCTATGCAAAGCGCGATATTATCTTACATTTATATGAACTGGCAAGCCGCCCGGCCTGTAGCGAAAGTAGCCATTTCGGATTACGTATACTTAACGGCCTTACGCGATAAGTCACTTTGATTTATTTTGGGAACGATGACCTGCCGTTGTTTCCTAGGACGAAGGTTTAAACCGCATACTTAATTGAAGCTTGCATCTATTTTGTGTGAGAAGCTTGCATTATTTGACGACCTGATTGGAAACAGTCAATGGTCTATTGCGCCGGGGGGTGTGGGTTCGATCCCCACGAGTAGAAAATTATGATGTGATGAACATTCTAATTTTCTACTGTCTGGATGTTAATTTATCTATAGTATGTATTTACAAAAAAAATGTGTAAGTATATCTATCAGTCATCTAGTTTCTATAGTACAAGCTTTGCTTAGTTTGGGACTAGATGGCGTTATGTAAATATCCAAGAATATTTTTTTATTTATTTATTAGTATAGGATTTGGAAATGTTTGCAATACGTGAAGTACGTATTTTTATTTAAAAGAAACTTCCTACACCTTGGTTTGGATCCACCTGATCGAATTTCTGTGAAACCAGCCTTTTTAAACGGGTAGTTCTGTGACTCTGGCAAGTCAACATCATCATCATCAGGGCTGTTTTATATGGTATAGCAGGCAAGCGAAGAATGCGGTTTATCAGATGTTGAGTGACTGACTGCATGGTCTGCGGTCAGTCACTTAGCATGGACAAATCTTTTCATACTGTTATGTTTGTATGTACAAACATAATCGAATGGTCATCTCGACTCTGAGACCTCGCTTCGTTCTATCAATAAATTATGTTTAATAGTAAGTCTCGTAAAGAGATTCTCGGAGTTGGGAGTTGTAGCAAGGAGTGGAATGTTGTTCTTCAGTGAGGTCGTTTATGCCTTTTCACATCCAGACTCAGAAAAAGCTATGTTAATCGGTTTTAATACCAAACGCGCCACATTTTTGCATATTTATAACATTGTGTGCGGTGCGCACCTGTTCGTTTTTATGTTCTGCTACGGCTTAATAAAGGATTGAATTTACATCCAACCTTCCGCGAAACAAGGATCAGACTGAGTTTTATTGTTGTAAGGGAGTGCGTCACGCTCATAAATTTCTGTGTTTGGCAGGAATTTTGAATTTAGTATTATCAGGTATGTCAAAGTCGAAGTCAAAATGTTTTTTTTAATTACCACCGATTCAAAAGACTGTCTCTATCTAGAAGAGCCGGCGAGATAATCGAGTAGTTGCTCTTTTAAAAACGTTTAAATACACATTATTAACAATTTTTTACAATGACATTAATTGGGACTTTTATAATCCATGTATTCACTAAAATTATAATAAGGTTTTTAAATTAGAACAGTTTTGACATTCGTTTTAAATTAAGTGATATTTAATTCCGTTACGCTTCGGCGATATTTAATTCATCTTATATGTTGTGTTCTATCCAATCCTGATGAATCCAATGAAGGCACTGTCGGCTTTCGTGTATAATAATCACTGTTCTAAAAGGTTTATACAGTCTACTTCTAAAACTAACTAAACTACGATGGTTTTGAATTTCATATTGATGCCTAAATGAAAGTAATGTTTCATTTTAACTCTATTTAGACAGTTATTTACTCTACTGAAAACTTTTGATTTCCGCTGTGTGTTATATTTTTTTTAGAAAAATTACTACATTATACAATGGATTCAAGCCTAGGGCCCAAACCATGTACTCACAAGATCTACCAGGCTAATAATAAGGATGGATAATGTTGAGTATGTAACGAATATTAGGAGCGTGTTAACATAATTGAATCACGGAAACATCACCTGAATTAATTCTCTGATGAGAATTATCTGCACCATATACCCGCAATGAGACGAGGCAATAGGTGTGGGGATCATAATTATGATTTATTAACCGACTTTGAAAGTAAGTGGGAAATCTGGAAACGAGAAACATGACTTTGAAAGTAAACGTGAAATCTTAGAAACGAGAAACATGATTTATTTGGATTTTTCTACCTTTTAAGGGTTTTATTGCTATGCGATAATATCACTCGAATCTAAGATGTGGAACATAACAAAAATCAAACTTAATGCCTTTTATGTAGCTTGTACAAAGCTCTGGCTGAATCCGAAAAAGGATCTGGAAAAATACTTTTGACATACGAAAAATTGACGATTTAAAAAAAATCACTACCATACAAATATTTAACACGTGTGGTTACTCCAGTATTTAAATATCTGCCGCACCCCAAATACGAGCTTTAATAACCAGTGAAAAAGATTATCCCAATGCGGGCTGTGGTATGGCACGCGTAACAGAAATCGCCCACACCTCGCATACAGATCCCAACGACCAATGTAAATGCGCCTCTATTTATCCTCCTTTGGTGGTTCTGATAAATAAAGCCTGTGTGAAAAACTCAGTCCCAGCTGTAATTTGTCACTCCTGACTTAAAGCCTTACAAATCCTTACGCTAACAGTACAATCGTAATACTTATGAATAAATTATCTCGTATAATTGTTTGCGAAGGATGTTTCCGCTTTATTTTGTGAAGCCTAGATTCTCAACGAGCGATTTATTGCGTGTGAGATTCTGTTTGTGTGTTTGTATTAAATTAATTATTATATAGAACGTCTAGATACTAACACAGATATTTTTTTTTCTGTTTGTCTTCAATCCTTTGTATGCATGTTGTACTTATAATAAGAATTTTTCTGACTGGTTTTTGTTGTTCTACTATGTGTTTTTATAACCTAAAGTGTATGTATTTCACTGAGAAATATTTTAAGGAGGCATTTTCATATATATTTAGCTAGTAAGATTATATTTTATGTACATATTGTACTTGTTCAATAAAGAAAATGAAAAAAAAAATAAAACATGATAATATTACGTAAATATATAAAAAAAATGCAATACCTATTATAATCTTGTGTTTGTTTTAACGCGAGTACTTTCCATGTCAAATAAAATACTTTTTAAAGGATTTTAAATGGTCACGTGACCACGCTCGCTGTAAAGTGCTCGAACGTCGGGTTAAATAATAATGTAAAATAATGCATAATAAACCGCGTTGAAAATCCTTTAAAACGTCTTTGTGCTTTTTTTCTGTCTCTTAATTTTGTGTTTTATTTTGCGGACTCGCGTTTCGTCCATACAAATCCGTTCCTATCAGGTTGCCTGGATGAAATTGCTTCTAAGCAATAAGGCCGCCTTTCTGTACAAATCTTTAACATGTAATGTTCTTAATTTGTTTTCCCTGTGATTTTTGTAAGAAAAAGTATAATAAATAAATAAAAAGTATTTAAAATGCAATACATTAGAGTCAAGTAATTGACGGAAAGGT
Organism: Phoebis sennae; assembly: GCA_001586405.1. Taxonomy (NCBI): domain Eukaryota; kingdom Metazoa; phylum Arthropoda; class Insecta; order Lepidoptera; family Pieridae; genus Phoebis; species Phoebis sennae. The sequence continues at coordinate 34,345 of LQNK01001077.1, forward strand.
CAATAAAACACACAGACAGCGAGTGCAGACTAATTGAACACCCCTTGGTGTGAAGCGTAAAGTACAGTTTGCAGAACAATGCGTTTACACCGCTTTGTTACTTGCACTTTTCATATTTTCATTAAAAGACGCTGTAGAAAGTACAACACGCACTTATACATACACATATAACTCTCGCCTTGTATGATTTTCTAAGTCATTTTTTTTTCAAATCAAGGTCACTTTTAGAACGTCATTATCATATTTTTATTTACCACCGCTTCAGAAGGCAGTATACTAAAATTCGGCAAGAAAATCGTAGTAAGTTAGTCTTTTCAAAAAGTATTTAATATAAAGGTAGATGGAGTGCGCTGAAGACTCGAGTGACGCCGTAAAGCAAATACAAAAACTGTTAATCTAGTTTGACGTAACATATCACGAGGACTTCGTCATTTTTCTCAAAAAACACCGTCATGTGTTATTGTGCATTCAAAGATTTTCAAAAAAAGAATCTTCCTAAATGTGTTATAACTGCATATTTAACGAAGTTTAAATATGGTGATTTCATGGTCATCCTTTCATTTGATTTTTGAGAGATTTAATTTTTATAATTAACACTCATCGATGTAACAAAATTGTCTAATTTTAACATATTTTAATCGAATTTCGAAAATATTTAAATGCATTTAATTTTGTGGAAATTAGGATAGCTTATGAATTTTTCCCGTCATTACAAAATTTCACCCTGCAAATGGTATGAAGCGGCAAAATACGGCAGTTCACATAACAATGTGATACTGTTTACTTCGTTTTATAATATGGCTTTTTTTCATTACGGAAAGCTAACTTCAGATGTTTAAGGGTGTAAATTTTAGGAATGGTTGTTACATATACTTGTGAATAAGTAATAACAGGAGAACTGAATATGATACGTAAAGTACAGTTCGCAAAACAATAACCTACTGTTTACAAGGTGTTTTGTTCCGAGCGTTGTTAAAATTTTCATTAAAGTTACAGCATAAGACCTACAACGTTAAACGCAAAATTGTTTAACTTTTACAATGATACATCATACAATTTAAATCTATGTATAAAGTACAGTTAGCAAAATAAAGCGTAATGTTTACAAACAGCTTCTTGCTCGTTGCTTGCGCTTTTTACATTTTCATTAATAGTAAGAAAAAGTACAACATCTCACATATGAAAAATTATTTTAGTCTCGACTTGAGGCGCAAATGTCAATATAAAGAGAAGTGAAGTGAAGTGAAGTACAGTTTGCAGAACGCATTTACACCGCGTTGATACTTAGGTTGCGTTTTTTATATTTTCATTACAATGTAATTTGCGCCTTTTAAATTTTCATTAAGGAGAAAGTACAACCCCTCACATAAGTGATAAAAAATGTTTCTCTATTTTAAGATTTTAATAGGAAGAGAAGTGAAGTGAAGTAATCTGCAGAACAATGTAATACGCTGTGATACTTACATTACGTTGCGTGGATACAATTTTCATTACAAATGTAAGAAAAAGTACAACACAACCCACACAGACACCATTGTTTAACTTTTAGTAGCGTATGAGTGTAAATGTAAATTTTCGTGTAAAAAAGTGATGCAGAGGGTTAGTAAAGCATAGTCCGTAGAACAATGCGTTTACGCTTTGTTACTTGCACATTTCATATTTTTCTACAGCATATCTGTAGGGGAAAGTACGTCACACGAATTATAAATGTGTAAAGGGCCTGATCCAATTTGGGCTTTTGCTTGGACACCATAGAAGGAAAAATATAAATTTACCGAAAATTTACTTTCATTTTAATAGATTTTTATACAAAATATTTTAGTGTAAAAATCCAGTTATAACATTTTGCTTTAATTAGTATTTTTTTCTATTTTACAACTGCGTATTTGATTTTACTAATGTTGCCACTAAGTAAGTTTCATTTACCGAAATATGAAATTAATTGTTGCGCATTTTTAATGTTGTAATTTAAGCTTTTTTTACTGTTATTTTATTTGATATATCGAGGGTATAGTGCTCAAACCCAATAAGTATGAAATTTTAACTTTTGAGTTATTCAATATTTAAAGTTCAATGACAAATATACCCATGTTTTTAATATAATATCGTTACAATACGCATTTGTGGTGATAGTATATATATTTAACTGATTAATTAATCAATTTTAAAGTGTCCATTGTACACCATTTTTATTTTAGAAGAAATTTAGATAGGCAAAGTGGTGACTTATTGGGTTTTACCCCAAAGTGAAAGATCAAATTATACATTTATTGTAGTTTAATTATTACTTTAATTTAGTAAATAATATTTAAAAAATAAGTGTTTTGTAAATGTTTTCATATCCGGTATCCAAGCATGATGTTCTTCAGGTATAGTCTGTTTTTCACTCATATTAAGAAGATCCTTCGTCATAACAACATTCATCGGTACTTGAAAAAG
>LQNK01001077.1:40856-57088 GCA_001586405.1 Phoebis sennae
GCGTGAAAGAGTAACAAACATCCATACATCCATACATCCATACATCCATACTTACAAACTTTCGCCTTTATAATAGTAATAGGATTGTTTACAATGACATTAATTGGGACTTTTATAATCCATGTATTCACTAAAATTATAATAAGATTTTTAAACTAGAACAGTTTTGACATTCGTTTTAAATTAAGTGATGTTTAATTTTGTTACGCTTCGGCGATATTTAATTCATCTTATATTATGTTGTGTTCTATCCAATCCTGATGAATCCAATGAAGGCACTGTCGGCTTTCGTGTATAATAATCACTGTTCTAAAAGGTTATACAGTCTACTACTAAAACTAACTAAACTACGATGGTTTTAAATTTCATATTGATGCCTAAATGAAAGTAATATTTCATTTTAACTCTATTTAGACAGTTATTTACTCTACTGAAAACTTTTGATTTCCACTGTTAGTGTTATATTTTTTTAGAATAATTGCTACATTATACAATGGATTCAAGCCTAGGGCCCAAACCATGTACTCACAAGATCCACCAGGCTCATAATAAGGATGGATAATGTTGAGTATGTAACGAATATTAGGAGCGTGTTAACATAATTGAATCACGGAAACATCGCCTGAATTAATTCTCTGATGAGAATTATCTGCACAATATACCCACAATGAGACGAGGCAATAGGTGTGGGGATTATAATTATGATTTATTAACCGACTTTGAAAGTAAGCGTGAAATCTTGGAAACGAGAAACATGACTTTGAAAGTAAGCGTGAAATTTTGGAAACGAGGAACATGACTTTGAAAGTAAGCGTGAAATCTTGGAAACGAGAAACATGATTTATTTGGGTGTTTTTCCTTTTATTAAGGGTTTTATCGCTATGTCATACTGTCACTCGAATCTAAGATATAGAACATAACAAATATCAAACTTAATGCCTTTTATGTAGCATGTACAAAGCTCTGGCTGAATCCGAAAAAGGATCTGGAAAAATACTTTTGACATACGAAAAATTGCCGATTTAAAAAAATCACTACCATACAAATATTTGACACGTGTAGTCACTCTAGTATTTAAATATCTGCCGCACCCCGAATACGAGCTTTTATAACCAGTGAAAAAGATTATCCCAATGCGGGCTGTGGTATGGCATGCGTAAGAGAAATCGTCCGCACCTCGCATACGTATCCCAACAACCCATGTAAATGCGCCTCTATTTATCCTCCTTTGGTGGTTCTGATAAATAAAGCCTCCGTGAAAAACTCAGTCCCAGCTGTAATTTGTCACTCCTGACTTAAAGCCCTACAAATCCTTACGCTAACAGTACAATCGTAATACTTATGAATAAATTATCTCGTATAATTGTTTGCGAACGATGTTTCCGCTTTATTTTGTGAAGCCTAGATTCTCAACGAGCGATTTATTGCGTGTGAGATTATGTTTGTGTGTTTCTATAATATTAATTATTATATAGAAGTTGTAGATATTAACACAAATAATAGTATGTTTTTATATGTTGTTAAAAGTTATTGTACAATGTTGCTTCTTGCATGAGCAATCAAAAATCTGTTTGTCTTCAATCCTTTATATGCATGTTGTACTATTAATACGGATTTTTCTTACGGGTTTTTGTTATTCTGCGATGTGTTTATATAACCTAACGTGTATGTACTCAGTGAAACATTTTCAGGAGGCATCTTCATATATATTTTATGTACATATTGTAAATGTCTCTGTACTGTTTTCAATACTAAAAAAAATGCAATACCTAGTATAATCTTGTGTTTGTTTTAACGCGAGTACTTTCCATGTTAAATAAAATACTTTTCAAAGGATTTTATCATGGTCACGTGACCACGCTCGCTGTAAAGTGCTCGAACGTCGGGTTAAATAATAATGTAAAATGATGTATAATAAACCGCGTTTAAAATCCTTTAAAAAGTATATTATTTGAAATGCAATACATTAGAGTCAAGTAATTGACGGAAAGATCAATAAAACACACAGACAGCGAGTGCAGACTAATTGAACACCCCTTGGTGTGAAGCGGAAAGTACAGTTTGCAGAACAATGCGTTTACACCGCTTTGTTACTTGCACTTTTCATATTTTCATTAAAAGACGCTGTAGAAAGTACAACACACACTTATACATACACATATAACTCTCGCCTTGTATGATTTTCGAAGTCAATTTTTTTTCAAATCAGGCCACTTTTAGAACGTCATTATCATATTTTTATTCACCACCGCTTCAGAAGGCAGTATACTAAAAGTCGGCAAGAAAATCGTAGTAAGTTAGTCTTTTCAAAAAGTATTTAATATAAAGGTAGATGGAGTGCGCTGAAGACTCGAGTGACGCCGTAAAGCAAATACAAAAACTGTTAATCTAGTTTTCGTAACATATCACGAGGACTTCATCATTTTTCTCATAAAACGCCGTCATGTGTTATTATGCATTCAAAGTTTAAAAAAAATCTAAGAATTTTCATAAATGTGATATAACTACATGTTTAACGAAATTTAAAAATTATGGTGTTTTCATGGTTATCCTTTCATTTGATTATTCATTTAAAAAATTACATCAAAATCAGTCGAGGTAATTTTGGAGCCTATTGAATTTTTTTTTTTTTTTTTTTTATAAGATTAAATAAGCATTTGACCGTCGCTTCACCTGATGGTAAGTGAGAACGCGGTCTAGGGTGGAGCATGCTTATTTAATAAATGCCTATTTACACTTGCTTTGAACAAGCCCAGATTATATTTTGAGGGAAAAACCGACGCCGGAAGATTGTTCCACACCTTACTGATACGCATAAGAAAGGATGCAGCAAATCGCTTCGTGCGTGTGGATGGTATATCAATGACATATGGGTGGAGTCCTGCTCGGCGTCTGGTTCCCCTCAGGTAAAAAGGTGAAGCTGGCAACAGATTGTGCAGTTCTTCTGCACATTCACCGTAGTAAATTCTGTAGAAAACCGACAGACAAGCGACCATTCGGCGATGCTCCAAACTGCTTAACTTAGAAGCAATGAGCGCTTCATCACCGATAAGCCTTTTTGCTCTTTTCTCAATAGATTCCAGGGCAGAGAGTTGGTATTTTGCCGCACCACCGTAAAGATGGGAGCAGTACTCCACACATGATCGAACCTGTGCTTGGTATAGTTTTAAAAGCTGTTCCGGTGTGAAGTACTGCCTGACCTTGGCAAGAATCCCAAGTTTCTTTGCGGCAATTTCTGCCTTGGATTCAATGAAGGTCTTGAAATTAAGGTCTGGAGAGAGCGTTAGGCCTAAAATGTCGAGCCTTTCGGATATTCCCAAAGGCACATCGCGGAAACTCGGTGCTATTGTAAATTCACTGCGTTTAGCAGTGAACAAACACGCCTGTGTCTTTGCGGAGTTGAATGCCACTTGATTGACATCACCCCATTCGGAGACGGTCTTTAAAGTGTCATTCAATCGATCCACCATAGCGCTTCTAAGTAACTGGATCTGGTCTCTACTTGTGCGTGGATCGGACATGTAGCTATCTACAACAGTGCTATCGTCTGCATATCCATAGACACCCGGGCCAAGCAGATCATTAACATGTAGCAAGAACAATGTTGCAGACAGGACCGATCCCTGAGGGACACCAGCGTTAATTGATAAAGGGTCTGAGGCACATCCATCAAGAACAACCCTTATCGAGCGGTCCCTCAAAAAATCGGTTATCCATTTGCACAGGGTAGGACAAATACCATAGGCTGGAAGCTTGTTAACGAGACTGAATACCAACAAACAAACAAATCTCTCTCTTTATAATATTAGTATAGAATGCGGCAAAATACATTTAATAAAACAATGCAATACTGTTTACTCACACATTTTGTAATACGCGCTTTATTAATTTTCATTAAGTTTTCTTAAAAATTACCCCTTAAAAATCTGCAGTTAACTTTAGTTTTTAAGGTGTAAATTTTAGGGATGGTTGTTACATATATTTTTGAATAAGTAATAACGGGAGAACTGAATATTAAATTATGATACGTAAAGTACAGTTCGCAAAACAATAACCTACTGTTTACAAGGTGTTTTGTTACGAGCGCTGTTAAAATTTTCATTAAAGTTACAGCATAAGACGTACAACGTGAAACGCAAAATTGTTTAACTTTTACAATGGCATATCATACAATTTAAATCTATATGAAGTGAAAAGTACAGTTGGCAAAATAATGCGTAATGTTTACCAACAGCTTCTTGCTCGTTGCTTGCGCTTTTTACATTATCATTAATAGAGTAGTTTTTTTTTTTTTTTAATAGAGTAGTAAGAGAAAGTACAACATCGCACATATGAAAATTTATTTTAGTCTCGACTTGAGGCGTTAATTTGTCAATATAAAGAGAAGTGAAGTGATGTACAGTTTGCAGAATGCATTTACACCGCGTTGATACTTGCGTTGCATTTTTTTTTATTTTCATTAAAATGCAATTTGCGCTTTTAAATTTTCATTGAGAGTAGTAGGAAAAAGACCAACCCCTCTAATAAATGAAAAAAATGTGTCTCAATTTTAATTATAAATGTTAATGGAAAGAGAAGTGAAATGAAGTAGTTTGCAGAACAATGTGATATGCTGTGATACTTACGTTGTGCGTTTAAATTTTACATTAAAAATGTAAGAAAAAGTACAACACAACCCACACAGACACCATTGTTTAACTTTTAGTAGCGTATGAGTGTAAATGTATATTTTCGTGTAAAAAGTGATGCAGAGGGTAAAGCTTAGTTCGTAGAACAATGCGTTTACGCTTTGTTACTTGCACATTTCATATTTTTCTAAAGCATCTGTAGGAGAAAGTACGTCACACGAATTGTAAATGTGTAAATTTGTTGTTTATACTGTCATAAATAGGGATTATACATAGTATGATGTGAAAAGTACAGTTTGCAAAACAATGTAGTGTTTACAAATTGATTTGACAGATACGTTTTTCTATTGTTTCTTTGATTGCTTGGTAAGCGAACACAAAAACTAAATCATCTGCCCCTAGTTAACATTTTGAAATTTAAATACTATCCATGTAATAGAATACTAACTAGACCTAACTATACTAACAAGTCAAGTGTAAAAAGTGATGCAGAGGGTTAGTAAAGCATAATTCGTAGAACAATGCGTTTAATACTTTCACATTTCATATTTTTCTGAGGCATATCAGTAGGAGAAATTACGACAGGCGAATATTAAATGTGTTAATTTGTTTTTTATACTGAAATAATGAGGGATGAAACATGGTATGATGTGAAAGTACAGTTTGCAAAACAAAGTATACATTTTTAACAAACTGGATTGACAGGTACATTTTTCTACTGTGTCTTTGACTGAACAATTAGCACAGTGGATACGTCAGTGTCCATTGTACCAGATGCCACTGTGTTCGATTCCCACGGGTAAAAAAATATGAAGTGATGAACATTCTTATTTTCTACTGTCTATAGTATCTATGCATTTACAAAAACAAAATAAGTTTAAGTATGCTTTGCATAGTTTTGGACTAAATAGAGAATAGAGAATATTTATTTATTCTGTCCGAGAATATTTATTTATTCTAATTTACATTAGGGACAGTTGTTTATGTAAATGTATATTCACAGTGTACACTGAAGTAAAATGTTATTGTGAATGAGTATTGTGTTAGACTTAAATAAAAAAGGCAAAACAGTGCTTAATTTATTTAAAAAAATATTAACGGTATTTCACCTTCAAAACTATTAAAGAAGTTAATAAAACATCATACTCATTACTCTTAATCACCTTAATAATACGATGGTATTGGCACACTAAAAGATTTATAACACACACATACGTGGAACTTTTTATATTCAAGGCTTGAAGCGTAAAAAATATCCGCCATGATGGAGTTTCAGAAAAAAGATCCTGACGGATAGCATAAGGAAAACAAAGTGTCCTCATAAGGCTTTTTCTTGAGGAAACTTCGAGAATAAGTGGCACCATTTTTATTCTGACCGTACATACGTCACGTTCACCATCAATCGTTATTTATTGTGCTATCGATACAGTAAGGATGCTTTGAAATAAAGAATTGTCCTAACCTATACTATTATAAAGAGAATATTCGTTTGTTTGTATGTATGTTTGTTTAAAAATTATTTCATCAATAAAAAACTGCATTTTCACGGAAAGATGTAGGCTATACTTAAAACATTATGTATCATACATCAGCTAGTCTAAGATATAGAAGGTTTTGAAGTAATTTTGGCAATTTATACATGTAATAATACTAATTTAATATGCTTAATATTAAAATATATAATACTTTGTGTGTATAATAGCGATACAAAATATTTACAGGATCATAAAAGAAGCCCTTACAAAAACATATTTGTGAAGGCCAGGCCCGTTTTTTGTTATTTTATTTTTAACCGACTTCCCAAAAACGAGGTTATATGTAAATGCCTCGTGGATAGCTTTTCCACTAGAAAATAAAGCCTGTCTTATCCTTTATTTTTATCCATTTATTACAACACTTTTAGATGGTGAATGGGTATTTTCCATTTTACCATAGATGCATAGTAGAGAGAGCCTGTAATGAAGATTATTTCAAGAGCTAGTACGATTTTTGGGGAAGTGTTTGATGCAAGCCGAAAACTTGCCTGATGTCTTGATTATGTTGATACATTATTATTATTTTGGGGAATGATAGGTTTTCCTATTATTATTAGTATACTTGATATACTATATAAATGGTATATTTTATTAAAAAAATAAATATATGTAGAAAATTTAAGGGGTTTATTTAGATTTAGCTAGTCACCAGCCAGGTCTGCAGTTCCATGTTGGGGTATTATAAGAGAGGCATCATCATACATGTTTTCAGCTTGCCTCAAGCCCCTCCCCACCAAAAATTATCAAAGGTCTCGGAATATATATAGCCTTCTTCGAGTACCTACCATAATCAGAAATATTTTTTCTAATCTATCCAGTCTCGGAAATGCACGTCTCTTGTCTCTTTAATAGACTAGCAATTGCACGCGTAGGATAATATTATAAAGTCTATATTTTATCTATGTCGCATTCCAATTGTTAAAAAAAATCCAAATCGGTCCAGTAGTTTTGGAGTCAATTCAAACAAATAAACAAAAAATCAAATCATTCCTCTACTTTCAAAAAAGCCCCGGTTCTCTATCGGGGCGTATTTTGTTTAATATTATCATGTATATGCTCAGATACTAAATGTATTTTTACACGTTGAAAGCAAAATGTAATTAGAAGATAAGAATATGAACAAAATACACACGAGCTTTACTGAAAAGTTGTAAAATAGCGATGAAAGGCCTTAATTATTTGGTAATCACGGTGTTATCTTGGGTCCACTGAATGGTCTCGGTTTCGATTAATTACTTTTCGCAGTAGGGGTGCCAATTTTTAATTTTTATTTAGTTTTTTAAAATCATGTTATGGACAAATTAATTGTACAGACCCAGATTTTATATCAATGGGTATTGCGTCGGAGGGTGTGGTTAATTTAATTATTTATACTCATATCTTATACCTACAATAAATATAATAATAATATATGTAAATTACAAATATTTATAACTGAACCTATGAAAGACTTGAAGAAGCCGAAGATGTTTTTTTGACAAAAAGACACAAAAAAGTGTAATTTCTATATTTTGTCACTACTTTCATACTATTTTTTTAATGTTATAATAGCAGGAAAGCGGGGCACCGCGGTGCCCCAGATGTTAAGTGACGTGTGTCGCCACCCTATTTCTTCGCGTGGGTGTCCCAAGAAGCGACAGAGGGTAATTCTGCTGCATAACATCTTCATCAATAAAAAGAAGTAGGAGCCATTGCACGATTAGGCCAGGCTCACACGAGTGTAAGTACAACCCCCCCAGCAGATGATCAGCTTCAAGCAGTACGTAAGCAGTTTCGTACGGTGAGTGGCTCGGAGGCCTGTATTCCATCCCATTTCTGTCCTATCCTGTTCTATTCCTCTCTTTCTTTCCCATCATTAGTGCTGTCCCTATCCTCTCCCTTTTCTTTAAGCCGACAAGGCATCTGCGAGTTTGATGTTGTAGATGTTCATGGGCTGTTCAACCACTTAACATCCGGTGAACGACATACTCCGCTTGCTCGCTGTTACATGTAGAAAACCTCACCAGCCAGGTCTACAGTTCCATATCAAGGTATTATAGATGAGTCATCAGATAAGTTTTCAGCTTGCCTCAAAAACCCCTCGCGAAAAAGATAATACTAATTTTACGGCGTTTAGAATTATAACATTGTTTGTGAATTTACAATTTAAATATTATTAGTATTACACACTAATTTAGTATGCTTTTCTTTCTAAACCGCTTGTTTTGATTTCAGAATATAACAATATTCCATAGAGTGTGTATATTATTCAACAAGTGTTTCCCCTAAAATGATGTGGCTTTAATAATTCATTTTGAAATTCTGAATTTCAATTTTACTAAAATACATGCAATTAATAATTCATACACACTTCATGATTTCGTTTGTTTATACGTGAACAAAAGTTAGCGAGGTTACAGTGGTCAATGAAAATATTGTTTTATAATTGATGTTATAGCCATATTTTAAGTATTTCACCACAAAATACAGTAACGAAGTGAAACTCAACAAAAAAAAACGACATAATTATGTATTACGTAAATATAAAGTACAAATACAATTAAACTATGAAACTCAAATAAAATAACATCTTAATATTACACAGTTACACATAATACCACCTAAATTTTATATTGTTCAACCCAATAAATATTTTGATAAATATTACCGATATATTATCGATAATGAATTTCCATACTATATACATTTATGAGTTAAATAAATAAGTTTTTAAGCAGAAGGTTACGGTTAAATCGGCATATCTAATCACTATCAAACGTACGAGTATATACGAGTATACATGAGTTTCACTTCGTATTATGAAGCCAATAGGCATTTTTTTAATCGTATACAGGTTGACCTCCGTAATATGAAGCTTTAAACAGAAAGTGTTTATTTTTTGTATCGTACACTGAATTTATACTTATTGATTGTAACTATAAATTCCAGCACTTAATTTTTGTATACCATAAAATCGTAGACCAACCGTGTCTGTACATAAAATATTTACACAAAAAAATTAGTGTTTCCTGTTTAATTTATGCTCCTGTAGCTGGAACAGTAATTTTCAGAATATTTATGAATTGAAATCCAAAACGGCTAAACCAATTCGAATGCGGTTTTCGATGATATATTTCAATTTTATAGTTAATGTAAAATTGCCAGCCCTTAACCCTGAATGAGATTCCGACGCCCGATAGTTTTATATGATTAATATTTAAAATTTACGTTTAATGTGCTAATGGATTAAGTAGAGCCGACGAGTTAATTAAGCTTTTTATTTCAGATGGACAGATACGGCAAGAATCGTTGGAAAGCATTATACATAAATTATTACAGTGTTAAATATATAATTAAAACTGACCATTCGATTAATGTATCTGTATCAATAATACAACTTTATCAATTGTTCATAAAGTGCTGTATGCATTAAATTCAGCATTTAATTAACCAGCTGCGCAGGAGATATTATAGTGCACAAGTGTATGCACGAACACAGGTGCACTCGCTATTCCTTTACTCTCAAACATTTATTACTTTTACCCAATATTTAGATCAGTTACCGACATCATCGAATTTTAAAAAATAGTTAAATTTCCTGTGGGGAGCAACTCTTATGAAAAAATAAAAATTATTGTACCTAACTGAGAACTCTCAATCTGTAAACCCTCTTTAAATAAAATGCTTCTAAAAGGAGTTTACTATCAATCCGACGTTTCGAATACTTTACTGCGAGCATGGTCACGAATGACTGAAATGACAGTTGTCTTCATAAGTGTTTCAAAAATTGTGTAACTACCTCCACCTATCTTATTTAAACACAAGAAAAAATATTACAATTCCATTTCAATACTGTAGTAATGTAAGTTAATGTATGTAATCTAATGCGTGTCCTTTGTTGGTTGTTCAATAATAAATAAATATGATATTTAATTTTGTGTATGTATTTTTTCTCCATGTAACCACGATTCGCTACGATTAAAACAAATTGTTTGGACGGAGCTACATCAAACAAACCCATGCGAACATCACAGATTTATGGCTTTTTGTGTACTTGTTCCTTTTAGGGTTCCGCGAAGCATTATCAACCGCCTGCTAAAATGACAATGGTTTTTTCATATATGTTTGCTTTTTTTAGCGTAAAATATATTTAAATTATCATTAATAATAAAATTTAGTTATGGATAATAAATAAATATTTAGGAATATTTATCACAACGCCATTTAGTCCCAAACTAAGCAAAGCTTGTACTATTGAACCTAGATAACTGATAATATATTTTTAAATAAAAAATAAATATTCAGGGACATTTGACACAACGCCATTTAGTCCCAAACTAAGCCAAGCTTTTATTATTGAACCTAGATAACTGATAGACAAACTTAAGCGTACTACTTTATAAATTTAAAAAAAAACATCCAGACAGTAGAGAATTGCAATATTCATAACAATAATTTTCTACTCGTAGGGGTCGAACCCACACCCTTCAGCGCAATAGACTAATGCCAGAACCACTGCGCCAATCGGATCGTCGTAATAATAATATACCTTATTATATAGTCATCTTAGTGCTATATGACACTTCAATCTTTGGAACTCTCTCCCTCCCCATGTCAGAGCAGGTCAAACTCTTACCTCCTTTAAATCTCTTCTTTCTGAACACTATATCTCTTTGTGATATGTACGTTTTCCTGTATTGTGTGTTATTTTTCCTTTTACGAACTGTCTTTATGTGTTTTTCCTATTTATGTATTTTTCTGTCTTTGCACCTCCTACCTATTTCTTGTTAATTCTTTCTACTCTACGTTAGGTAGCCTGGAAGAGATCGTTCTTTAGCGATAAGGCCGCCTATTGCATATATGTATTTCCATTGTTAATGAATTGTATTGTTGTTTATGTAATGTGTGCAATAAAGTTATATTCATTCATTCAATCATATGACACTTCAGTCATCTTCATTACTCCATAACACAAAATAAAACATTTAACAGTGTCGGGTAAAATGATTTAAAGAGAATTAAAGAGGGGCTTCCAAACAAAGGAAATATTCGACGCAAATGAACAATTCTTTAAAGTACAGAACCTTTGTATAACCGAAAACCGAAACATCCCGGTATCGAAGCATTATTCGAATATTTGCTTTAAACCTTTCATTGTAAATTGTTCAGATATTTTTTCGTTTACAATTTATAGAGCGTTTTAAATTATTTGCTCCGAATATCAAGTTAGATTAATTGGAACAAATGTGCTTGTCAATTGTTTATTTGTAGGTTAGTATGTGTGTTTATCTAAATAATTTCATGTATATTTTGAAAATTTGTTCTTAAATTTGTATTAACTTTTGTTTATAACTGTAATTTTATGTACAAAATCTATTGTACAAAGTAGTTGAGAATTCAATTTGTAGTTAAAAATGCCCTTATACTTTTTTTGAGAAACTTGTACTTTGTCGGATAATCCATAAACAACCCTTAAGTTTTTACCACCCACGTGTAAAGCGCCCCTTTTTGAAAACAGCGGGAACGGGTCAAGATTTGCAACTTCACAAAATTTGGATTTAAATTCACATCGACCGTTGTTAACTAAAAATATGGTACAAAATATTGATAGATTGAAAATAGGCTATGGCACGGACTTTGAACTTTCAACAAAAATAAGAAAAATATATTTTCTACCTTTTAGTGTGAGGAAGTCGGTTATATTTTTTGGCAGAAAAATATTATTTTTCGATTTTCAGTGACCTGTTAAGGGTTATCACAGAACTCATTTTATTGATTTTCGAGGAGTTCCATGGAATATCTTTAACATGATTGATCAGACTCGAAACAAATTTCAATGAAGCTACACTATACTCTTTTGAATGCAAAATATTTTTTTAATCGGGTTATAAATGCCTGAGATATTCGGTAACATACATAAAAAAGTTCTAATTGAGAACCTCCTCCTTTTTTGAAAGTCAGTTAAAAATAAAATCGCATTCTACGACAAACGCAAGGTAAGCTCAAAGAGAAGAAATAAGGTGTAAGCATTATTAAATTTAACAAAGTATGTACCCTCTAACTTTATATGTTAACTAGGTATTTCCAATACTAAAACAACATCTCCCAAAGTAATATAACAAATCTTGTTGGTATAGGACGATCAGAATCAGATCTGCCTAATCGCTACCACATAAAGTCGAGGTTTGACCGCTGAATAATTCATGATCTTATCACTTGGGGTCGCACCTTTCTGATTTTATATGTATTCAAATTCAATTCAAATTCAAATGTGCCATCGGATTCTTCAAGTGTATGGAAAATTGTATTCAAATATGAAATGGAAGCTTCATCCTTCATATTTGGTGGAACTGATTTTTTCGTGTACCCTCGTTTTATCTTGAATGGGTTATGGTAAATAGCTTTGGAGTTAGCGTGTTGTTTGCATGTTTGTTACTCAGTCAGGCAAAAACGGATGATCAGATATGGATAAAATTTACTGTAAAAATAGTTGTTTCAAACAAATTTTATCTAAATCGAACCATTACTATTTGCCTGACTGAGTAACTAACTTAATTGAGATTTTTGTTAATATTTATTTGTTATTTTTACTTCCTATGAGAAAAGACAGGTGAACGTTTGTAAATAAGTATTACTACAGTAAGGAAATATTTACTGATGTATGTTTGTAATATTTTAACACAAAAATTATTGGACCAATTTAAAAGTTCTTTCACCATTATAAGGCTATATGGCTGCATCTTCATTGAGTGACTTAGGTTATATAAGACACAGGAGCGAAGCCACGTGGAACAGCTAGTTAATAATTTAAAAGGCTTATTCTACCGTTTGAATCTTAAATAAGAAAAACAAACTCAAATGAAGTACTCTGTGACAATAGCAATTGTTTATTTAATTTCTCTCAAATTGAAACGTAACGGAATACCCGGAGAATAAACATCTCTTAAAACTTTAAAACACCAAATTTCAGAAGTAAACAGCAGAAGTGGAGCAAAACTATTCGTTTATATGCTGGTTAAAGTTTACGCAGGTGAGAGGTAAGCTACAAGCGTGTTTCGTTTTCAGCAATTTAAATTATAATTAAAGTTTTGCTGAAAAATTTTTTTATTTTATGGGGGTGTATACCTACCATATATTTTTAAAGGTGACTATTTCTACATTAACAAACCAAAGTTTCGAACAATTTATTATTATTACACAAGAAAATTCTATAAGACTTTAATTACCTATCATTATAATAAAAAATATCCATCATTTGAAACCGTCGTAGTAGCATATAAAATATTTTATAGCTGTCGCCAATAACTTAAAGCAAACTTTTATTATAGTCCGCTCTGCTAACGTGAAGTTGGTTATTTTACTAGGTGGGAACGTGGGCTCTTTATGATATTGCGGACGGCTTAGCATTTGTGGCCAACTTCTGGAAGTTCTGCACATTTTATCGTTAAGAAATACATGTGCACGCTAACTGATACATACATAGTATAATCTTGGTAATAAACCGCGTTTAAAATCCTTTAAAAAAGTGTTTTATTTAAAATGATACAGACATGTAAAGTGGGAATACCTATAACATTTTATTTGCCATGTAATTTTTTGTAAGTGTAGATTTTGATTGATCACCGTTAGTTCAGTGGTTTGCGCGTTATGTGTTACAATCGAAAAGTCCTGGGTTGGATTCCTGGTGGAGACGTGAAAGTCAATAGAGTCGTAAAATACGCCTGTATAAAAATCCCAGTCTTAAGTTTTTCTTTACTTTTAATGTTGATTTAAAATTAACATATTCACTCTGAAAATTGATATCGGTGTGCCTTTTAATTAGCGTATTCTTTTATAGTTTCTTCTCTAAAAAAAGTGTAATTGGCTGTAAGGTAAGGCTGTAATAATCTCAGTACAATAAAGTCTGGTAGGGTATAGAAGGCATAACATCCTCCCCTTGCCTCAGTAGGGGAAACTAGACTTCACTTTAAATACACTTTAGTTAATATTTCGCTGGTAAAGAAAGTATTTTAATTGATTTTAATTGTTTTACTGTAGGAAACTCTAATTGTAATTTTTGAGATTTAATATTCATTTTTGTTAATTATAACAACAAAAATAATCCTTCGAAGAGTTTTTTTTATTGGCTCATTCCATTTAGAACTTAATAAATTAAATATGGGCTAAATAAAATAAGAAAAACAATTTCATCATTAAGAGTTCTACAATCATAATTAATTTTAATCAGTTTTAACATTTAAATGTCTTTTAAAATAATTTATTTTACTTTTCAGAGAAATCACCTTAATTTCCTACATTTTGAACTCGAAAACAAATGAAAATGATTCTTCATGTCATCTGTGGAAATAATGGTAATTTTAGGGAAACCGCCAATAACTATTTCAGTATATTCGGTAATTGGGAATAATCAATGTAATTGGATTGATGCGATCCACTTGGTTCTTAAAAATAATTAACTTTATATGAAGACTCATAATCACTAGTAACTCATATCCCTGATTTACGCGTGTCGTAAGCGGAAATTACCCCTTCTCTTCGATCAAAAAATGGGCGTGAAGCATCCCATTCCATTCCTCTCTCATCCTGTTCTACTCCTCTCCCAATTTTCCTTCATTATCTGTTATCCTCCCCTCCCATTCCTTTAAGACGGTTCTAGGACACTTTGATGTTTTAGATATTCATGGGCTGCGGTCAGTCACTTAATAGCAGAGGAACTGCGTGCTCTGCTTGCCTTAACATATCTCTGATGTTTAAGTTTCAATAATTCAATATTTCCCAATACTAAATACTCCAAATTGACAAATATGAATATTAAATACTTCCAATCAAATTAATTACCTTCTTCTTTCATTTGTTTTTAAGAGCATTTAACGATCTCGCGCGCTATTTGACTCAAAAACTGCGATTTAAAAAGGTCTATATAATTATATACCACACCTTACACACATTTGCAGGTCTAAAATATTAAAAAGTAGTGTCGTTAAGATCAATCTGTTTAAAAGAAAATAAAGCACCAAGTAGAACCCACCAAAAACATACCTCGTAATGGCGGGTTTATAAAATAACAATTTGAATGAAATTTTAGTTAACAATGGTCGATAGCAATAATATAATATTATCGATGGCGATGTTTCAGATTAATTGCGAGATTAAATTAATGAATCGTGTAATTGAATGGTTGCAAATACATGTTAAGTTAGCATAGTGCTGTTGGAATATTAATGAAGGTCGCGGATTATGATTTAAAATATGGATTTGTTAATTTAGATTTAATTATTGTAAACAAGCAGTGCTCCGCTGTTTGGGTACAGCAGTTATTCCCAAAGTAGTTTATATCGACCCCTAGGGGTCTATGACAACTTGCAAGTGGTCTACGACAGAGAAAAAAAAAACAAACATGTTTTTAACATTAAACTTCACTACATTTAGAAACTTATAGCAAATCAATATCAGGTAAATAGGGGTCTACTCAACACGGAAAAACATGACAGACACATATCATGGGCCTGGAAACCGTTGACGTCACATCATCTGTTGACACCTGGCCGTCGTCACCTATTTATTTAAATATGATCTTTTAAGGTAAGGAATGGTAAATTATTATAGTAATATTAGTAATATCTATTTTTATATATTGGTATCTAAGTATATTGATATTTCTTAGCGTATACGGTATAATTAGTTTACTTGTTATCACTCTAATTTTTAATTTCAAATCCATTCTTCAAGTGGTTGTCTGGAAGAAAATGTCATTTACTGTTAAGATCGCATTGCATTCTTCCTTCTATTTTAAGTTTTATATAATTACTTTCTTCTATGCATAAGTTACTGTGCAATAAAGTCATTCATTTCATTTCAAAATTTAAGCTGTAAAACTAAGTTAGCCACTTAGATTTACAGCTTAAATAATAAAGGCCGATATTTTTGCCTCTTAGCCAAAAATCTCTCAGACTCAGACAATCATATAAAATCAGTGAAAAAATATCAGAATATAAAATGAATTTTCCATAATGTTAACGAAATGAATTCCCATTAAAACACAAGATGTTTGTACTTCGAAGTTCTGCGAGCGATCATTACGAATGCGACG
>LQNK01001077.1:57384-109270 GCA_001586405.1 Phoebis sennae
GAATTTCTAGCTAGAATAACATGTAAATATCCTTATATTAAGAAACTTACTACCTTTTTATGCTACAGCAGGCAAGGGTAGGTTGTGACGTCAATAGGACGTTCAAACATCAAGACGCAATTGGTACCAACGCGAGTGCACCTACGTTGTAAAATTTTATAGTCTAATAATAAAGAATAAGAATAAAATTAATTTCATCATAACACATGTATAATATTTATTACAGGTTCAATTGCTCTCACACTAGGATTCCCTGTGACGTGGGAGAAAGTTTCTTCCAAACATTGATAAAACATTTAAAATTATCATTTAGTATATTATATTTACTAAAGTTATATACTTAAACACAAGAGAATAGCAAAACCTTATCGAAATTAAAAATAGTTAAACATCTCTTAAATTTATTCATGGAAATAATGATTTCAATCAATATTAGTTGTATAAATATGTATTAAGTCTATATAATTAACATGTATCCACAGTGTAAAGCGTTAATATGTATAAGTTGAATTTGTTTTATACATTATATATGAATGAGATAATTTATTACAGTCTACATATTTGCGTAGAAAGATAGCATATAATACTTGTTAAAACATAAAATTACAAAATGGCTAACGTTTTTTTCCTCAGTTTTAAGCAACATTAACGTATATTGTTTCGTTTAAAGACCTCCGTCCTACGATTTCAAATTCTCTTGTGCAGTAAAATAAAAATTTGTGTATCTTTTAATTTGAAAACTTCTCGGTGTTTTTGAAAAGTTTCCCACGACGACATTAAAGCTTAACAAGAATGTGAACGTCTCATAATGCGTTAACAAATTGCCTTCAAAATACGTTAATTATAAATTTTAACTACGCTCTTATATCTTACAAGACGATTTATTTTATAAATTGCTTTGTTTATTGGTTACGTTTGATGTATTTAGTTCTTAATATCTTTTAGTTTTCAATAAAGTCAAGAGTCTTACAACTATAACATCTATTAATTACTAGTTGTGCCTCGTGATTTCACATGCATATTATATTTTCCGTTTCCCTAAATTTTCATGATAAAAATCTCAGCTACTTGCTCAGCAATTTTCAGCCAGATAGTTTCATCCGTTTAACTCAATTAAAAATAGTGTGACTAATACGTAACATACAACCAATCTTAAATAACACACGCAATAGTATAAGAGCCACTTTAAAATTAAAGATTAAAAGAAAAAATATACATTTTTTCCTATATCATGTTGGTAAACACCTGAATTGCGAAGCTAGTGAAAATCGATTAAAGACCAACCCTCTATGAAACTCCAAATCCAAGAAAACTTAAAAACCATTACTCAAATATCGCAATGACCATAATTATTTCCTTATTCCTGTCCGTAGAAACTTCACTAAACAAAAAAATCTCTTTTGAATGAAAACAAAGCTTAGTTTTTGCAAGGAAACCGACCGTTTAATCGCTCTTCAAAATTCTTGGCTAAAACAATTCTTTATTCTTGATTGCTCGTCCATTGTTTTAGTGCCTTTAATCAAAACAGAGGGATAAATTATGGTTTTCAATGCGAGGTTATTTTTGTGGTATAATGACATTTTTTGTGGTGTATTTATTTTTAGGAATACTTTTATGTGTCTGTGTTGCAATTAATTACGAACATCGCATTTTTATTTAACGTAATACATTCGTAGTAAAATAATGTTAATATTTTTACGCATACCTATTAACACTTCCATTAAACGAATGCCTATTTAGTAACGTTTCCATGCCTTTGGTTCGGGGGCATCAGAATGGGGGTCAGAGTGTTTAAGTGTAAGATAAAATATATTATTTCACGGCTTCTGAGTGGTGGCAACAAAGACAGGTTTGTTCTGCTGGACCTATTCGGCAGAAAATTCGTAGGGAGAAGGGAGAAGGACATAGGATATTTTTTATCCCGGAATTTCCACGGGATCGGGCTATTTACGCGGAGGAATTCGCGGGACACAGCTAGTTTCTAATGTTAGTAGGATTACTAATCCTACGAACATTATAAGTAAGTATATTTCTCACAATTTAAACTTTATGCTTTTCAACTTATCCTAAAAATAAAATTAACCCAATACCTTCACTGAATTAATCCTCATTAATGAATAGTCTCATAATCTATGCATAAACTTTAACTATAATGTGTAAACTGTACCTCCCATTGCACAAAACTTGCCAACTTGCAATCTGTTATTTCTAACGCAAGCGAAACACACCCCTATTAACCAACTTTAATACGAAAACAACGGCTTGTTTTAAATGCATTCAATTTCGTTAAAAATCGTGGACAGTCATTATACGGAGGTGCTCCGGGTATTATACAAAATAACACTTTAAAGTTATATCGCACTCTCTCGAAATTAAACCTAGTTATTTTTAATTAGGTCTTGTTGTTGCATTTTGTGATTTCACTTAACGTTTTTTTGGATTTCTACGGCGTATTTCGTTTGAATGCGCTTTTTAATGGTAATTGTTCATAACTGGCTTCAATTAATTTAAAGTGGACGGTATGGAAAGACTGTATTGCTATTTTAATAAAATTAAATCAGGATTTAAATTATAAACGTTTATAAGTATATATTTTTTATGTTATAGCAGGCAAGCGGGGCATGTGGTTCATGTGATGTTAAGTGACTGACCGCAGCCCATGAACATTTACAACATCAGTGTCACAGATGCCTTGCGGGCTTGAAGGAAGCGGAGGGTTAAGGAGAGGATTAGTAATGCAGCCCATTCTGTATGGGAATACAGACCTCCGGGCCCGTATTGGGATGGTGATAAAGGCGTCCGGTGAATAATACTTTTTGGAGGTATTCAAGGATCGTGTTCAGTATTCGATTCTAAAAAGGTATAAATGTTCAAAAACATAGAACAAAAATCTTTTGCTTGAAAAATCGTAATAGTCTATGCTAGTATTCATATATTATTATAGGAACATTTCCAATCTTAATTGTTTAAAAAAATAATTTATTTTTCTATGGATTTGAGTGTTTTAATGTTTTTGGTCGGTTGTATATCAATAAAGTAGTATCATAATAACATTTTATGAATTTCAGCACTTACTAGGTACGACTAAAGTTTGCAAACGCCTTCATTATCAAACCAGTATAATGGTGTTAATATTAAATCATAGACTATGCTGGTATTCATGGCGGTTTAGGCCGGTTATACATCAACTTTTTTAGTATTTAGTCGGTAATAGATATGAGAAAAGTGTGCATGAAATCAGATTAAGAAATGAAATAATTGAAATAATAAATGTGTAAGCAATTGTTGTAGATGTTCATGGACTGCGGTTAGTCACTTAAATTCAGGTGAACCGTAAGCCCCGCTTGCCTGCTATAACCTAAAAAAAATAGATAGGTACTGCTACGACTATTTTGTATTTATACTTATAATTAACTGAGCGCATCGAGGTCTTAGAGTCGAGATGGCCCGGCAATTCTTTGTTTATATGTAAGTATGAAAAACTTTGTATGGTGATAACTTGAGTATTCCAAATTCAAAATGCTTTATCCGATTTTGATTAAATTTCGGAGGCAAAAAGTTAGATAAAAAAAAGTTCGAATATGAGCGACATCGTGTTATGATAGTAGGGGGTTTAAATAGGTGAATTAACTAGGAATTACTGGTTCGATTTCAATGAATATTTTTGGGATATATAGACCATCGACGAAAGGCTTTAAGGTTAATAACATTTCTACAAGAGCCAAGCCGTGAACAGCTGTTTTGTGGCGGTCCGCTCGTCGATACTCCGCCCTAATTATTACACTGAGACAGCGGTTTCCAAACTTCACGGCGAATCTCTTAAGCCTTTTAGCGGCCTTAATTGACCTCGAAGTGTCTGTCAAGCGATAGTCGGATAAAATACGGCAGTTTAACGTTGATTTATGTTAACTTTGAATAATAGAACTCCCACGTTGGTTCAGAAGTTGCGCGTTAACGTTACAACTGAGAATGCCCGGTTCTATCACGGACGCGCGCAGTAGGTTGTCCATCTACTTTCCCCTAAATGTTAAAAGGTGAACACGTGATTTGAATGTTTTTTGTATTACACATAATATGTTTTTATACTTCGTAAATTACGTCTTAATACGATGACTAGTTTACTGATACGTTTCTTCAAAGATGTGTTACGTCATGCCATGCTTGTCTATAGTTTTGTCATTAACCCCGAAGTGTAAGAGAAGCGATACTCGGTAGCCAAAATTCATGTGTGGAGTATGGTATTATTCCTCCAGTGATAAGGGAAGATCCTCGATCAGTCCAACCACAGGCTGGTCATTAGGCGCCAAAGATTTGTTTATAAATTCTATTTGTATTAAGCGTTGAAAAAATTTCCATATAACGATTTAGGAATTGTGACGTCATCGTGAAGCCACATGTATCCCATTCACTTTTCAAGTCTACGCACACAGACACAGATGCTTGTGACAAACATAGGCAATTGCGTTTAGATTGGACCGATGTATGTCAAGATATCGTGTAGATAAACTGTGTTAATAAGAGCGTCGCTTGAGCGTGCTTTGTATTGTGTTCGATTTGTGATTGTTCCATAAAGTTTAAGACGCACTGTTCGAGGTATTGATTAATTCCTGTTTGTAGTGTCCGCGAGTATGCTCCCTAATGACTGATATTGGACTAATTGCGGGCTCCGTATTATCGGATTGAGCATGTTCAACCCTCAATTATGTTTGCACTGTGGTGAATTGAACGCGACTGTTTGCTGTTATTTTGTCTAATGAGTATTTTGCTCAATCGAAGCGAATTTGGTATTCATTCATCGGTATTTAATAGTGGACAGAATAGACAATGTTATACAAAAATTTGCAGAAGTTTATCAATATCGACTTCACCACCACGGAGTTCTTTGACATCACTAACCTTGTTTGAGGATTGATATGTATACTATTGCAGTTGACTGTCACTCATTTTATTTAACACGCAAGTAACCGAAAACTATACTATACTATAGTATAGTCAACTATATCCCCAAATCACATGAACAAAGTGAGGACGGGAGCACACGAGCGGAGTGACGTCACGTCGTAAAAAATTACATTCTTGTACTTACAGCTAATGCCAAAACATACATTGAATGAGAGATTGCATAGATTCTACAATCGACCGGTCGACCAATTTACCACTGTATGTACCATACATACAGTGGTAAATTGGTCGACATTAATCATAATAAAATCAATATTTCTGCATGACGCCAACTACTTATGTAGTAAATGAAGAGCAGACTATGTTGGGGCGCTCCATTGTTGTCGTAGCGGTGCCGCGGATGCCACAGAAGTGTTGGACAATCTGCAACTGACCGGTGCTGCTCCGACGGCGCAAGGTCCCAACCTAAGTCGTTGCAAGGTCCCAAGGTCCCACGGCCCCCCGTCGCAACCCCTCCCCACTTCGTCTTGGTGGTTGTAAGTCCAGTGCGGCAACGCAGCGCATCGTGCCACATATCCTACTACTATTATAAAGGCGAAAGTTTGTAAGTAATGTATGGATGTTTGTTACTCTTTCATGCAAAAACTACTGAACTGATTGTGATGTAACTTGGTATACATATAGATAAGGGTTCAGAATAACATATAGGCTACTTTTAATCCCGGAGTTGCCATTTAATCAGTAGTTACGCGGGTGAAACCGCGGGGTACAGCTAGTATTTCTATGTAAGTTGACGCAGTGACACCGCTCCTGCGCCGCACCGCCAACGCAACGCATCGTGTGCTCACGCTCTATACTAACTTCTGTTTATTTATTTATTTATTTATTTATTTATTTAATACTTTTTTTTTATACACACCACATTAAATATATGAAAAAAACAGTAAAATAATAAGGTTTATATAAAAAGGCGGCCTTATCGCTGAATAGCGATTTCTTCCAGGCGACCCCTTAGGCAAAGGATAGAATTAACAAAATGGTTTGAGGCAGGTGGCAATAACATTCAGTGCATTAAAAAGATAATTTTAAATTTTAATCATAATATTTTAATCACTGTAGTTAAATAGAATTATAGTAGGGTTAAATAGAATTTCAGTGCTATCAATTTTGTGTTTTAATCATGTTTAAATAACAATTTTGTTTAACAATGTTTTTAAGTGATTAACAAATTTTAATTTTAAATTAATTAAGCAACTATTTTATGTAATGGTAAGCTCTTTATAATTTTATCAATTAATTGTAGTTTTAATTGTTATTGAATATTTTTAATCATTATCTTTTTTCTAAATAATTTTCTAATAATCAAAAGAATAAAATGAAGTAATCTATATAAAATTATTTAATGATTTGAAAAAACTTCAGAAAAATCTAAATTCGTCTTCATATAAGTTTAAATATTTTTAGAAGTAACATCTGGTACATTCAATACAGTACTTATTCATGCATTTATTTAATGTATGTTATCATTTCAAATAGTTTATTTCCTAATTGAATGCTTTGGCTATTTGGATTGAGTTATTTTGTAGTAATGAGTCGTGATTGGTCAGTTTACATTAAATCTAATTCGAAACTAAATACGCTTAAATGGTTAACTGCTATAAATGTTTTTGGCGTTAATAACCATACTGAATTTATACTAATATTATAAAGCGGAAAATTTTGTTTTAATGCGCTAATCTACGGAACTATGTAACGGATTTGATTAATTATTTCTATTTTCATCACTTAAATATCAACTTTTAACTTTATCCTACTAATATCAGAAACGTAAAATTTAATTTTGGACGTTTGTGTGTCATGCCGCAATGAATACCTACCTAAACCAATTTTGAGCAAAATCAAAAAATAGATAGGCTACAAACTAGATTAATATATTGACCTATATACCCCGGATCTAACGCTTGCAATAATTTTTGACATAATGTTTTGACCTTTGATCTAGTTTTGAATATTAAATACGTTCATAATTAGCTTTAGGTTAGATTTTAAAATTAGTTTTATAAAACTACTAAATAGTCATCACTTCTCTATAGATAATTTACATGTCTAGATAAAACATAATCAAGTTTAGTTTCAAACATAATCAAAAACTATTAGGTAACTGTAGCCCTTCATTCATTATTGTGGTTTTATCAAAAGCAATTAATTTTTATATCTATGTATTGCACCGTGTTACGAACGGTCAGCTGGGGCCTGGA
This sequence comes from Phoebis sennae, assembly GCA_001586405.1. NCBI lineage: Eukaryota > Metazoa > Arthropoda > Insecta > Lepidoptera > Pieridae > Phoebis > Phoebis sennae. The sequence goes on from LQNK01001077.1 coordinate 64,545, forward strand.
GGCTTGTATTCCGATCCAATCTTCTCCCATCTTTTACTACTCCTCTCCCAATTTCCCTCTCAATTCCTCTCCAAATGGTCTTAGCCCTCGGACGATGTCGTTATTTATCAACCTTACCAACGTAACGTTGTAGTAGTTTCAACTATAGTCCCCTATACCACACATGACATTTGATGACATTGACGACTTTACCTTTAGACTTCAATAGCTTTGCAAATGTCAATGTCAACAGCAAGAATCGATTTCAGCTAGGCGCACTTACACTCAATTTGTATGAGATAAACCAACATAAACTCTGTGATTGAAAATTTGTTAAACACTTCTTCTATGATTTACGGGGATCGACGGCATCTCTTCTAATGAAAACAAAAAATTCAACAACAATAGCCCTTACAAACAAATCAAAATAAAAAAAAATTGACCAAGAAATGAAAAATAAATTTGCAGAAGTAAAAAAATGCTGCGAAACTCGTAGCACGACTATTGTCCCTCTTTAGTTTAAGATCACACTATTGTACACTTACCATGTTGAAAATGTAAGAATAAATAAATAAAAAATCGATAGGTATCGCCGGATAAATCAGGACTATCTGCAGATATACTGGTGGGAATGACGAAATCTGTTAATTGATACTGTAGTATATATATCTTAAGTTTTTTGTATGATAGGAATCCCTTCAAAAACAAAGTCCAAGAGTCAATAGACTCTCGGCCTCAACTTCATAATTAACGATGCCCGTAATTACAGGATTTTATCACCTCACGCCATTCAGAGAAAAAGAGGAGCGGGGAATAAATTAAAATCATTATGACGGGCGATTTGCATAAGCTGTTGCGCTGTAACTCATCCGCAGTAAGATTCATTTAAACAAAATAATTAGTTGACGTGTGACGTATGGTACAGATGGCGCCTGAGTATTAGGGATTATTGATGCTGTTATTACGTTATTTTAGGTTGTTCCTCTTTTTTTAGTAGGTATATGAAACTGCTAGAAGATTTTCATGTCCTCTATTCATTAACGGTTTTGTATCTTTCTTCTTTTCGAAGGAGGAGGTTATCAATTCGACCGTATTTTTTATGTATATTACCGTGTCGGCGTTTATGGGCCGATTTGGAAAATTTCTTTTGGATTCGAAAGAGTTAAGTGTTAATGTGGTCCCATTTGGTTCAAGTCTGATTGTGGAGGATGGCATTATTCCTCCAACGAAAAGGGAGGATCCTCAACCAGTTCGAACCACAGGACTGGCCGAGGGTTGATGTTTGGAAGTGGTATATATGCTTAGCGGCGAAAATATTTCAACATCGCGATTTAGGAATTGTCGCCAAACGCCACATGATCTAGACTAGATGATGGCATTACCCTTCATAGCTCAATAAAAAGCGAAAAATAATAACTTTTTGCCAAAAAATAAAATATATAATATTTAAAATAACGTGTACTTTTTATACAAGCCTAGGCTTTACACAAGATTCTCTAAAATAGTGAATATCTGTTTCTACATTTATATTGACGACTACTGCAATTTGTATTGCCTATTCGTTCTTAACCTATAGAAAGAAAGAAAATATTTATTTACTTAAAAAAAAAACCACCCTCAAAAAAATAAAAAATATTTACATACCAGTTACACAAGAAGATTACCATAAAAAAACCTATTGCTATTATTTCTATCCAATTGTACTATTTATATTTTTAAGTATTCCTATAACTAGATGACGCGTCACATATTATGGCTTAGATGGCGCCAGAGATTAGGAATTATTAACGAAGGAGTATTAATCAGAGCCCCGACTTTCTTTATTTTTGATTCAAGATGTGTCACATTTTGTTTTCAAATGGTAAACTCAGATCAGTTGTTCTGAATGTAGATGCGGCGGTGATCACTCCCCATCAGGTGACCCGCCCGCTGGTTTGCCTTTTGCCATTGTATAATGCTATGTCTTGTTATATTCACTTTCATTTTGGCCATCAATCCTTCGTAAGGCAAGCTTTTACTTTGACATTTTCATGAATGGTGAATCATTTACCATTTGGTGACCTGTATACTCTGAAAAATGGTTACCTGGGCGAATCACGGCGGCAAATTTCTGCAGAGGCTAGCCAATTGCGCGGTAGATAATTGGATGTGTGTCAGCGTTGATGAGACAGAAATCTAAACGACCAGAAAAATATTAATGACGATTTAATTATTATATATTTATTTGTGCTCTCCGACAGACTAGGATGTACCTATACCGTCATAAATCTTCGTGATTTTTTATTATAAAATCTTAATAACATTTTAATATAGTATTTGACCACGAGATTCTTCGATATGTCGTCAAAGATGCAACCGCTAAACCAAAAGGCATTATTTCGGGTCGTTGATCTACACCCTCTTTGATGATTAAATTAATTTTATTAGCCGTTCACCTTAATTGTGGTTCATTTGATACATTAAATTTACAAACAAGATTCTTTTTAAGTGTCTTTAGCGATAATTAACAGAAATCCCTCATTAGTTGGTGTCCCTTAACACATAAAACTGTTCTTGTACAAACATATCAAGCTTAAGATCACATCTGCGTTTACCACTTAGAATAACATGGGTTTCCATAGAGTTAAGAAAAAAATAAAAAAATAATTTCCAAAAAATTTCAATACATTAAAATCACTATATAATAAAATTCGTATTTGTACAAAGAAACAGTGAATAATTGGAATGTTGGCTCGTTTTGAATTTTCCTTATTAACAATTTTTCATCCCGTTGGTCTTTCTCACTTTGGGTCCCTGCGCCTAAGGAGTAAGTAAGTAAGTAAGTAAATAAGTAAGTAAGTAACAATTTTTCATAAAAATTATACCCAATTATCGAAATTAAAATCGGTTATTTGGTCTCAAATTCAATTTGTTACGTTTAAAGATAATTTAGGACATTTTCTATATTGTATATTTTAATTTTTTTAAAGCAAAATATAAAAAAAAATATTATTCAATTATTATTAAGATTAATTTCATTTGACAACCCGATTGGAGCTGTAGATGGGGCAATGGTCTATTGCGCCGAAGGGTGTGGGTTCAATCCCCTGAGTAGAAAATTAATTGTTAATTTATCTATAGTATGTATATATTTACAAAAATGTATGTTTATGTATGTCTATCAGTTAGCTAGTCTCCATAGACAAGCTTTGCTTAGTTTGGGACTAGATGGTGTAGTATTCATTGTTCCTGAATATTTATTACTATTATTATTTATTTATTTTAACGTAAAATAGTACAAATCTTTCCTATGATATATCAGAGATCACAAAAATGACGTTTAATTTCAATACAAATAGACTCACGGACTGTCTGTTAGAACTTAAGATCTATGGTTCTCAATATTAGAACAAAGGTGATATTTATAGACAGATACCTTGCGTGCGGTAGTACATTCCTATACCACTACAATAATATTTTTAGCTTGTGACAATCGCGTCCATGCTCACGTTACCGATATATGAACACTTAGCATTACCATTTTTATCATAAATAGAAAATATTTCATTAGGGCAACATTCCTACTAATATTATAAATGCGAAAGTTTGTGAGGAGATATGTTTGTTACTCTTACACAAAAACTACTGAACCGATTATGATGAAACTTAGTAAACATAAAGGTAACGGTTCAGAATAACATAATATAGGCTACTTTGAATCCCAAAGTTGCCACAGGATCAAAAGTTACGCGGGCAAAACCACGGGGCGCGACTAGCAAAATAATAATGTCTCAGCTGAAGTTTTTGTTTTGCAAAGATGTATCAGTACTGCAAATTAGTTTTAAATTTTATGTTCCTTAATTATGCCATTTATTATTCCTAATAACCTCTCGTGACACTCACATATTTACAAAGGCAAGTTAATTTAAGTCCCCGAAATAGCCCGGTATGCGTCTCCAAGGAGTTACATCCAAAGAATTTATTATATATAGAGTGCATTTGTCTGTCTGTCTGTAGAGACAGTCAGATTTACTGCGCTGTTTTAAAAGTTGGGTTTATTACTGACATTTTACGATTTAATCTGGTTTTACTGTTTCCCTAATTAGTGGGTTTACGGTTTATAAAAATGATGTAAATGTTATTTTTTGGAATAAAATGCAAATTGTGTTTTTGTTTACTTTATTGTTTTGTGCTTTATTATTAAGTCCATTTATTTTAAAGTAATTATCGTATGGTCTTTACAATCAACTTTGTAAAATTATTATAATATGTCAATTGAATGAATTATTAATTAAAATCAAACACTTAAAAAAGGAAATAATTTATTAAAAGAAAACTATTTGCATTCATAAATAATTCTTGTATAAAACAATTATCAGTAATCGCCAGTAGTATTATATTCCTTCCCTCATTGATACAATATAATAGTAATTCAAGCAAAAACATAAGATCTACAAAAATAAATAAATTTAGTTATAATATAACTTTACTCATTCATAAATAATAGTTGCACAAAACAATTATCAGCAATCGCCATCCCAATGCAGTTTCCCGCCAATTCGGCCGCCATGTTGGTGACGTCATATATCTATGCTATCGACGATTATTATCTTTTACGAGTATTGGGCCGACTATCGAATTATTTCTCCTCTATTGTATATGCAAAAATGTATTGGCAATATTAATTTGCGATTGCTTGAAAATTTGTCACATAAATTATTTTAATACAATGATTATCTTAATAGGATATTATATTCCTTCCCATATTGATACAATTTACCAATAGTGCAATAAAAAATTATGAATATAATCTACACAAAAAATAAACTTACTTTAAATACAACTTTTTGCATTCATAAATAATAGTTGCACAAAACAATTATCAGTAATCGCCATCCCAATGCAGTTTCCCGCCAATTCCGCCGCCATGTTGGTGACGTCATATATCTATGCTATCGACTATTATTATCTTTTACGAGTATTGGGCCGACTATCGAATTATTTCTCCTATGTTGTATGATATGCAAAAATGTATTGGTAATAATAATTTGCGATTGTTTGAAATTTCCTCATATAAATAATGTTGATGGGGTAACATATCCCTTCCTCGTTAATAAAATATAACAACAGAAAAAGCAAAAACGTATAGATATGATCTACAAAAATAAATAAACTTAGTTTCAATACAAATTTTCTCATTCATAAATAATAGTTGCACAAAACAATTATCAGTAATCGCCATCCCAATGCAGTTTCCCGCCAATTCGGCCGCCATGTTGGTGACGTCATATATCTATGCTATCGACGATTATTATCTTTTACGAGTATTGGCCCTGCTCGATGCATGAATTAATTTTAATATATCTAGGATAAATACATAAAGTTGTTTTGGTGAGGACAGCGGGTAATTTGAAAACGTTCATTTAAATTTCACGTAAACATTTATTTATTTTTGAGGTTCATTTTATTAAGTAATTAAATATTTCTTGGAAACACGAGGTTTGTAGGGAAAATTTACATACGATGTTTAATTTTATAGAAAACTAGCTATTCCGCATGGATTGGCTCCCGTAGCATAATCTAAACTAACAAACTCATATTAGCATTCAGTTTAGAATTTAGAATTCACTAATATTTGTTGACACTTTATTTATACAGTGAGAACACATAAGATAATATAGTAATAGCGTATATAAAAATGTCTTATCGGCTCTTCCAGGCAACTCAAAATAAAATATAAAGGTATACCACAATCACAACACTGTTATTATAACTGTAATACGAAAATTTCTTAGTATGGATGAATGAACGTTTGTTACTGTTTCTAGAAACATCTACTGGACGGATTTGGATGAAACTTGGTCTACATAATATGTCGGCAACATTTGCTGATTTAATGTTTTAACAAGTTCTGTATGTCATCTTTCTATGCAAATGTCATTTGTTTGTTGTCAGCTGTCATCAAAGTCCTATAAAAGAGTAAGCGCGTTCAGTATCCGGGCACACCGATTGCGCCTGGTGTTCGAACTGACGTCACGACCCAACTACCCTCACTTTGCTAATAGTCTGACTAGCTGTGATTTGATGTTAACTGACTAGTTCTGTAATTGGCCAGTTGTATAAAATCACAGTACATTTCTATTACATTTGACATAGTTATACAAAGCGCCTCTATTAGTTTCTAACACATATAGGTAAGGATATCGAACACACAGCTACGCCACTTTTAGCTTTGCAACTTCTCTTCCTTCAGGAATTCCGGGATTAAAAGCAACCCGTGTGTTATTCTAGACCCTAATCTATTTGTTACCACACCTACATCCTCACAAACTTTCACATTCATAATATTAGTAGATAGGGTACTATTTTTTATCTATACATATAATAAAACAGTAACCGAACCATTTCTGTACATTGAATATTTTTCAAAAAGAGTAATTGGTATGCAATATGTATGTTCTATAGATACCAAAACCATGGTTAAAAAAAATTTTTCTGTTTGTCTGTTTGTCTGTTTGTCTGTTTGTCTGTTTGTCTGTTTTTCTGTTTGTCTGTTTGTCTGTTTGTCTGTTTATCTGTTTGTATGTTCGTCAATCACGCAATAACCACCAGGTCGATTTTTATAAATTTTCACATGGTGATAGATCATGATTAGGTGCAAATTATAGGTTACATTTTATTTGAAAAAAAATATATTTAGGGGTGGCTTCCCATACATGTAAATGGAGGGCAAAGAAATAAATATACGAGTACATCATTAACTGAGGTGTCATTGGATAGGTCTTTGAAAATGAAATAGAGGTTTCTAAATGCGTTTTTGCTTAAGTAAATATTTTTTGAGATATACGCTTCTAAAGTCGTAAATGTGTACCACGTGACAAAATGAAATTTTGGTTAGGTTGCGGACATGCCTTTTTATACTTTAACGTATACGTTAAGAGTATAAAAGGCATGAAAATGTCATACCACGTGATTGTGAGATTTTGGTTGAGTTGCGGACATGCTTTTTTATACTCTTAACTTATAGATTAAGACGTTAAAACACTCAATGAATCCTCAAAAACCTTCAAAAAATAACTAACTCTCTGCCCGCGGCTTCGCTCGCGTGGACTTTTATTTTCTGTATTTTTAAAGAGGCGCGCGCTCTGTGAGATTTTGGTCAAACCTATTTCCATAGAAAATTATTAAAAAAACTATAGACACGCGCATATATCACTGGTCCTGCGATCGTAATTTTTTTAAACTTTTGTTGTGCTCCTCTAAAAATACAGAAATTAGTAGCCCACGCGTGCGAAGCCGCGGGCGGAAAGCTAGTTTCTAAATAAATAAACATAAATATTTCTGGACATTTAACACAACGCCATCTAGTCCCAAACTAAGCAAAGCTTGTACTATGGAAACTAGATAACTGATAGACATACCTTTTTTTTGTAAATACATACATACTATAGATAAATTAACACCCAGACAGTAGAAAATTACAATGTTCACATCATAATTTTCTACTCGTGGAGATCGAACCCACACCCTCCAGCGCAATAGACCATTGCTGAACCACTGCGCCAATCGTCAAATTCTAGTTTGGCAACTAAAATAAAGCATGTAAGAATTATGATAGTTAAATTGGAAGTCTTGTACCGTCGCGTCGACACTTCACCAATATAGAAAACTAGAATGGAATTTGAATATTTTCGCAAAATCCTTTCCAAGTTCGAAGTTGAATGTGAGCCAAAAGTAATTGTTTTCGGCTTACTCCTATTGTTTTTTTAGAAATGAACTTTGTACTGTAACTTTATCACTACATAGTATAAAACAAAGTCGCTTTCTCTGTCCCTATGTCCCTTTGTATGCTTAAACCTTTAAAACTACGCAACGGATTTTGATGCCGTTTTTTAAATAGATAGAGTGATTTAAAAGGAAGGTTTATATGTATGATAACATCCATTAAATAGTGGAGAAATACTGTTATTTCTGAGGTTTTCTGTTTCTAAGGTCGTTAAGTATAAATTTTACATAGCAAACGCAGCCTGAATCCTACGAGATATATCAAAATAATGTACTAATTCTCTTAAACAACGTTCATAGTTTCTCTCCGCCGGGGCGGGTCGCTAGTTTCATATAAACTAGTTGTGCCGCACGGCTTCGTAGCATAATGTTTATAGCCTTTGATTGAAACCCAATACTAGGTCTTAAATAATAATACATAGCTCCCCAGACCGATTTCGGCCATGGTGGCCAATCTCAACGGAGACTAGCCAGCTGCGCAGGAGATTTTATAGTGCACAAGTGTACGCGCGGATACAGGTGCACTCTCTATTCCTTTTACTCTCATAACCCGATGGGACGGCAGACCGACACGACCGGAGAGAGATCAGGCGCAGGACCGACGGCTTTACGTGCTCTCCGAGGCACGGGGGTGCTTCAGCACCGCCAACTTCCAGACTCAGGGTAAGATTTCTGTGTCAGAAAAATCCCAATAACATTTTTTTTTGGCCCCACCCGGGATTCGAACCCGACATCCCTCGATCTGTAGTCAAAGATGCAACCACTAGACCAACGAGGCAGTAGGTCTTAAATAGACAGACTATGACAGAACCTTTACTACGTAGTCGCAAAAAAATCGAAAAGAATGAAACTGACCGTTATAACACGTTATTTGTGATATTTGATCCTATAACTTTTTATTCGAACATAGAATTTAATTGCATTCCATCGGAACCGCGTTAGCTCAAATAATTTATGATCGCTTTTTATCTGAATGCATATAAATTGGTAATTGCGATTGGGTTTTGGTTAATCCATTGGCTTTCGTTACATTTATAATGAACCATAATTCTTTATTTTTAATTTTTCCAGATTAATTAAAAGCACATATATAATACTAGTTGCTTCGCGTGGTTTCGCTTCGTTTATTCGCTTATAGCTTGCTTGGATTAATGGTCTATCTAACACTAAAATCTTATTTATACTAGATCATAGACGATATTAAATTGTGTATAAACATATAACAAGTGTTACGTTTTTAACTCAGCTAGTTCAGTGGTTTAAGCGTGAAGAAAAGACAGACACACAGACATACAGACAGATTAGTATGGATAATAAAGTAAAATAAAGGAATTGCTATTTTTATTCTGTCCATAAAACCGGTTAAAAATGTTTACAATGTATTCTCCTAACTATTTGGTTAAGGTCATACAAAAATAATTTTGCTTTTTGGGCATAATTTGATATTTTCTTATATGTAACTGCGGGCAATATTTTGCCTAGAGACAATATTACTGTTCAAATGCATGACGTACGCACCCACGTTATTCATCAAATGAAGCGTATACAGATTTTTCTTTTCTTTTACCCTCCCAATACATTCACAACTAAATTAAAGTCCATTCAAGTATAACAAGGAAATAAAAGAGGTATAGAGTGATATCGATAAATTAGTCTATCTCTGGGGACAGGCGACATGCGCGCGCGCATGGCACTGATATATCGATGCGTGTTTGTATTTCGTTTGGGTGATTCTTGAATGTTTATCGTTGATTTAAGTGTTGAAATTGTTTGAACTTTTGAAAATATATAATTAGTAGTTGCTAAGATAACAAATAGTAATCAATTTGCCTCATTTTTATAGTATTGTTTTAAGTTTCTGTTCTGTACTACAGGCCTTTTATAGACCTATCTTAGACACTAGTCCTTCACAACGTTAATATTACTTAGTTTTAAGTAAGTTGTGAAGGCAAATAAAGAACTTTTTATTATTATTATTATAGTTTTGCAGGTGATTTAGGAAAAAAATATAATGTGTTGTTATAAAATAAGAAAAAAAATTATTGCCATCTATAACTAACAGAAAATATGTACTACAGCTATTTCGTTAAAAATAATATGATACAAGGGTTAGGTTAAGGTATATGTTTTTTAATTAATTCCACTTTGAACAGATGTTAGCAAACAATTCAAGAAAATATATACTAGGTTATTACAATGGCGGATAGAGTGACAAAAATTAACAATAATGAAGTAAACCTAATCCTTAGTCATATAAACGATCTCTGTGTCACATTTTATTAAAGTTGGATCAGACCATTTTTGATAAAATTATAAGATAGTATTTGGACGAGTGACTGTAAAATAAAGTTTGAAGTAAAAAACATTAATTTAGGTTATATAATTACTAAGTCTGCGACTAACTGTGAGCGATGAGAATAGTCAAAACAAAGAAGGAATGAATGAATGAAAGAATAGTCAAAATAATGTGTACAAATAAATGTCGTTTGTAAAAAGTCTCGTACTGTAAGTCAAGGGAATGTGCAAATATATTTACTCAAAATTAATGTAGGTAATTGATGTCTTTCACTCTGCAGAGAACAATCCTGAATGTTAAATTTTCTCAAATTTAGCATGCTAAATAAGTTTCAAGACACTCGTGTTATGACATAGCTGAAATCCGTTTGTAGTGGTCTAGTATAATTTTGAGTATTCATATGTATAGATAAATTCATCCATAAAACTATTCGTACAATTTGGTATATATTTCAATATTAATAACTTATGTGTTAAATCTCAAATCTCAGGCTTTTAGCTTGAAACATTTTTATTGCAAAATATAGTAAAATAATCGTTTACTTAATCTTTTCGTACTGGATGCAGAATAAAAATAAACACAAAAGCTTGAAGTAAATTTGAACATAAATTATTTTTGTTTGTTTGTTTGTTTGCCCGTCCATTCGAAACTTAGACACTTTAGGTCAAAGTCATAAATATTTATTTCGTGGTCATTATAATCATATATTGAAATAATCCATCTATAAACATGCAAACAATATGTCTTTAAATATGTTTACAATAATATATTTTTTTAAGTTTTAATAAACAAATGTATTACAAACATACAGAAATAATCAATTAAAATTAAAGATATTCCGTTTAAAGTCACATTCAAGGTTCAAGTCAAGTGTTAGAGCTTAAATACATAGCTAACTAAAATACGTAATCGTCATCCCATCATATTTTCGGTTATAGATTTTTAACCACTCATTGACGTGATAACAAAACAATGTAAACTCCATTGCACCAATTGAGGTATACTGAACAATTCTCTTGTTTGATTTAACGCAAATACTTTACGTTTACAACTCGTTTTCCCTTTTCAGTTGATCGCTGATAGACAGGCCTTTTATCACAATTGTTTTTGGCTCAATTCTCTCACAATTTCGGGTTCTCTTCAATAATAAAAATAATTTCTACAATTGAAATACGTTTAAAGGTTTACTTTATGCTAGCTTCGACCTGCGACTTGGTCTGTGTGAGTATGGAACTGAATTTCACAGAATTCCTTTAAAATTAGTATACTGAATTCATCGAATTTTATTCTTCTGTTTGCATGGTTCACCATTCTACACCTGAAACTATTTTTTTCTACACCCTACCATACTTATTCATTTTTATGTGTCTCCAACGATAATCAAAGTCAGGACTCCTCGGATATAAAGACATCTTACAAACCACTTCCAAAACATTCATATCATCGTAAAATAAGTTTATCAAACGCTTTAAAATTTAATATAAAGTCACGTACAAGTTATTTGCGACTCGAATCGAGAATTGAATACGTTAAATTTATTAAATTTTACTAAAATTTGATTCGTCGAGTTTCGAAACTTTTCCTTGCACACTAATTTGCGACAGAGAACACTGATAGATATTATTCTACTTTCGCTGTTTCATTGTTTGCCATTTAAACTACTTAGTAGCTTTTGTAGGTTACTGGTGATACGAAATAATATTTCTCGCTTAAACTTCTTAGTTAGGTATTGCTTACTAGTTTAGGTTTCATTCATATATAAATGTATGACAGTTTTTATGCAACAACAGTTAGCGAATGATGCGTTTCACCTGATTTTAAGCGACTGACTGCAGCTCATGAACATCTACAACATCAACGTGTCGCAGATGCCTTGCTGGCTTGAAGTAAGGAAAGTGGATAAGGAGAGAGGGACTTTGAGGGAGGAATAGAAAAGTATGGGAGAGAAATGGGATGGCAATCCAGGGCTCCCGGCCTTCGCCCACCGTACAAAACACAGTGCAATACTGCTTCTGCACGATGATCTTCTGCGCGGGGTGATAATTTCACCGGTGCGAGCTTGGCCCATTCGTGCAATGCTTGGCTCCCAGTATTTTTTTGCTCAAGATGTTAAGCAACCGAATTACCCTCTGTTTTTTCTTACAACACCCAGAGATAGAAATAGTGTGGCGACACAAGTATTCAAACCCGGGATTTAAATATATTTACACATTGACAACATTTTAAATTCAGAGATTAAAAGAATCGCTACATAAAAACTTACCTTAAATCATTAATCAATAGGTAGAATGGTAACCAAGGTGCTAGAATAGGCGTTATATTTAATAAATATTTTACGAGGATTATAATATAACACCAAAAGGAAGAGAGTTTGCGATTTAATAATTTGTAAGAAGTCGGTGAAATATTTATAAACTCAAAACCCATTCTCACAAGAGGTAAGTCAACTAAGTATAGATATTCTTAATTTTTTCTACGTACTCAACATAAGTACAACAAATAAGTAAAATCGAAATAAGAATTATTCTAGAAGTTTTTCTTTCTAACTAGGTGAAGCATGCATCTCAAAATATTACAAATTATCCATGATTTATGTCCTCCGTGTATGCAATTCGCCGTAAACAAGTAAAACAATTCTCAACTCAAACATTCGTCACTCCAACGTAAACTCAAAGCAATTTAAATCTTAATCACTCAAATTTAAGATTGCGTTTGCCTGTACAACGGCTAATTAAGGATTTTGAGCAGGTGAATAAATGTTGATGATTGAATTAGTTAATTCATCACTGTCTGCACGAGGTGTGCGAGTGATGGATTGTCTGAACTTGTTCCCGATGCCTGTTTTATTTGAGTTGAACAAGTTTGCCGTACATTTATGTCTCATGTCGTTAATTACAGGGTATTTTTTCTAAATGTGTCCAAATTTATTTATCAACATCTAAAAATAAACAATGATACATATTTAATGTAATAATTTTAAAATTATATATACTTTGTAAGTTATTTGTATCGAAAATTATCTTTAAAAGTGTGTAAATGATTGCCACTGTTTTGTGTTTCATTGTTAGAAACATCGATGCGTCATACTAAAACGTCTATCACCGATGCCTGCCTGCTACATCAATTAAAATGAAAGTAGTCATATTAATTGCTGTATTTTACTAACAAGCACACTGCTAATACGCTTTTTTGTTATCATATTCTATGGTTGTAGCGTAGTACGTACAAATCATTATGTCCACATTTTTTTTAAGGTACCAAAATGATTAAATAATTTAAAAATAAATAATTGTTTCTAATTTATAAATCGATTATGTTTTCGATTAAGAACGTCCTGTTAAGATTTGGACACACTTTGGCAAAATTCTCTGTAGAAATAAGCTAAAGATTACTCTTTTATTTAAATTATGATGCCTTAATAACAATGGACTACAAACATTTTGATATTATTTAAATAAATTTCGACCTCATGAGTGAGTATTTCTTCGGAACGAAATATACCTAGTTCCTAACGACGTATCTAAGTACATTGACGTCAAATTATAGCTTTGTAAATAAAATGTATTTACCGAAGGGTCCTTCAACCATTCCTGTCTTATTTCTATCCTTGTTGACCCTTTCTCTTTGCAAATACTTTTTAGGACTATTTGGGGCGTTCTGGTGTTTTACGTATATAAGAATTGCAATGACAACTGAACATGAGATGATCCACCCTCCACCCTCTTAATTGAACGAATACGAATAAGTCTTACAGAGTATTTACAGTATTTCTTGGTTAAAAAGTTTGGATAAACTTTACAAAACTAGGGTATAAGAAATAACCTACTTTCATCATATAAATATACATGTAAAAAGTATATTGTAATAAATTGTAAGCGAATTCTCGAAGTTAAAGCAACTAAAAGAGCTATTAAAAGGCGAGGAAATGTTGGCTCTTTGCGTTTTTTATTAAATTTGCAACTTATAACGATGCCTTGTAGCAACTTCTGAAATTTGCGTAAACATGCTTCGGCGAATAACAATATTGTATACATATAGTTCAAAGAATTGTTTATTCAAAAGCTTCTTATAATAATTTAACTAGAAGGTAATATTTGTAAGCTATATAAAGCTATATAATTATTTAACGAGCTGTATAAAGTAGTTATACTTTATTGTATCATTATAATATTTCTTGATGTAAAATTTTAAAAAGGTTTTGAAACAGAGGGGGGTTTTTATGAAACAATTTTACTTTACTTAATTTAAAGTTGTAACCTTGGATGAACTAAACAGTAAATACATGTTCCTAAATATAATTGTTAAAGCAGGTTCAGTGAGTAAATAAGCGTGGGGAATTCACAAAAGCTAGATTTTATAGAAACGGTTTCTGAGAATGCGAACATTGTAAGCACTTAAAAGTACAAAGTCGAATAAAGGACTCTTATCTTCAAGTTGCAGCTTAACAGAAGGAAAAACACACCTGTCTCGAGGATAACCTGTGAATGGGAATAAAATAAAATGTGACTTTTACTGGAGACCCTTTTAAAGTCGGATATAAAATGTGCTGCAATTTCTCAGTGATGTAACAAAGTATTTAAAGTATGCCCCAATCATAGAACCAATAAAATACCAATTTCATTATCTGAATTTGTCGTTTTTAAGTTCAATTGATTATTCGATGCTATAATACAGACAGTCAATTCTAACAATATAAATTTTGCATAGATTATATATATATTGCCTTTGATACACTCCTACCTCAATCGGTTGCTTATCACTTTTCAGCTAAATAACGAGATAGAACGTTGGAAATTTCCGCGTGGTAGTAGCTGTCACATATTATGATGTGATAGAAGTGAACGATTGTGAAACATCCCACTAGCTTGAATTATTATTTTCTATTATAAAAATTTTGTTACCCTTATCCTGAAATTCTAAAACGAAATTCAAAAACTCAACTTCCCAATCTCCATAAAAGATAAAGCGCATGGCAATTTTTTCACAATTTCACTCGTTGCGCTGTTTAAAGTGTAATTAAAAACGTAATCAGAGTTGTAAAAATAATTCTCATCCGAGCTCAACTTATCCATCGCTTTACTCTCAAACTCGCAATTAAATTTAAAAACTTCGCAATCTCAATTTAAATGAAATAAGACCTAACATTTTCCAATCTTGCAACACTCGAAAAGTTAATGAAACTATTTTTGTTACGGACGCGATTCAAGTAATCGAATCGGAACAGAAATTGTTATTATCGAATTTTTTTACAAACAAACTCGATATAATTAAGGCGAGTTAATGAAATCTCGATCGAAACCGTTTGGGATTCGGTTCGAATATTCGATGGTTTGGGAATAATTTTATTTTTACTGGATCAGAATAAATAGCGATTTAACAAATTTGCTTTTGGAAAGCAATCTTTAAAACGATTGCGTATTTTTGTGTGGGAATTAAACATTTCTCAATGGACTCGTGATAATCCGAAAACAAATGATATTTCCACACTGAAGTTTATTCTTGTATGTGGTGGTTATGTGAGGTTATTTCATTTATGTTTTAATGAATACTGTTTTACGCGGTAATTATCGCTTTAATTGACTTTAAAAAGCCGAAAGGATTATATTTACATTGAGTCATTTATGTTTATCGGTTTCCCTTAACAATATAATGAATAATGAGTTATATTATTAATTGTTGAGACTAGCCTTATTACCATCAAAATAGGTTTAGTAGAATATTAGAACATCACAGGAACGTTTTTTTTTTCATATTCTTTTGATGTGAGTAAATTAAAAGCTGCTATTGATTAATTTTCCACAAGTCTTCGATCCTCCGCCCTAGTTTTAGGTTTATATACGAGATGAAAGGATTTTAATAATAAAAAATGTCTTCATAACAACGTTGAAAAATATTAATACAATACGATGAAATTTGATTGAAAAAACACACAAAGGCTCACGAAAAATTAATAGTCTTAAAATTGTTATTCATTGGCTAGATATAAAAATATTTTTAAATACCAATTTTCATCTCCAAATCCATCAGACGATACAATCAAGATGATAAACCACAATCGACTCAGCATTGTATTTTTTTAATAAAGGAAATGAAATTTGATTTTAACGAAAAGGTTTATAGCTGACACAAATTTAATAGTGGTTAAAATATTTGTCCTTTGTTATGTGCCATGATATTTTTATGAAATACTTTTCAATTTCATCTCCAAGCCCATCAGATGATACAATCAGGTTTTGCCTTTTATCTAAAACGCACAAAAGCCAGCTTATAGAACGTAAAGCTCTTTCAATTACGAGCGAACCACAGGCCGGTTCCATTACCGAAATCATTGAAATAACCGAGTTAGATTTAACAAACAGCCACTACACATGGCAGTGAATTCACCTAAATAATTGTCAGGGTGAATTGCGCTAATAATTCAACCGAATTCTGTCTGTGGTGTGCCGATATCACAATGCATCACCCTGTATAGCGATTATGTATGGTTATGTGTGGTCAGGACAATACGAAAGAGGATAAATGTGAGTTTACACTTAATAATATTGTTTAAAGAAAACTATGTAATATAACTGTTTTATATCAAGATACGTGATTAATTTAGCGCTGACTAAGAAGGGCGTAAGATAGAAGATAATTGTCAGACTGTATTGTTCTAATATTCTATTAAACATAGTTTAATAAGACTAGTCTCAACAATTAATGATATAAAGGCTCACTATTCAGTACATTATTTAGATTAACCAATAATCATAAATGACTTTATGTAAATATAATCATTTTTGCTTTTTAAGGTCAATTAAAGCAATAATTACCGCTTAAAACAGTATTAATTAAAACATAAATGAAATAACCTCACATAACCACCACATACAAGAATAAACTTCAGTGTGGAAATATCATTTGTTTTCGGATTATCACGAGTCCATTGAGAAATGTTTAATTCCCACACAAAAATACGCAATCGCTTTAAAGACTGCTTTCCAAAAGCAAATTTGTTAAATCACTATTTATTCTGATCCAGTAAAAATAAGATTATTCCGAAACCATCGAATATTCGAACCGAATCCCAAACGGTTTCGATCGAGATTTCATTAACTCGCCTTAATTATATCGAGTTTGTTTGTAAAAAAATTCGATAATAACAATTTCTGTTCCGATTCGATTACTTGAATCGCGTCCGTAACAAAAATAGTTTCATTAACTTTTCGGGTGTTGCAAGATTGGAAAATGTTAGGTCTTATTTCATTTAAATTGAGATTGCGAAGTTTTAAATTTAATTGCGAGTTTGAGAGTAAAGCGATGGATAAGTTGAGCTCGGATGAGAATTATTTTTACAACTCTGATTACGTTTTTAATTATAATTTAAACAGCGAGTGAAATTGTGAAAAAATTGCCATGCGCTTTATCTTTTATGGAGATTGGGGAGTTTAGTTTTTTGAATTTCGTTTGAGAATTTCAGAATTAGGGTAACAAAATGTTTATAATAGAAAATAACAAATCAATAGTGAGATGTTTCACAATCGTTCACTTCTATCACATTATTATTTGTGGCAACTGCCACACTGTTTAGTGGAAATTGCCTTTCTATGTAGTTAATTAGCTGAAAAGTAATTTGACGAGCAACCGATTGAGGATGGAGTGTATGAAAGGCAATGAATAATCTATGCAAAATTTACACTGTTAAAGGTGACTGACTCTCTTATAGCTTCCAGTAATCAATTGAATTTAAAAACGACAAATTCAGATAGAAATTGGTCTCATTTTTTAATTTATGATTGGGGCATACTTTTAATACTTTGTCCCTGAGGAAATGCATCACATTTTATATCCGACTTTAAAAGGGTCTCCAGTAAAAGTCGTCACATTTTATTTTATTCCCATTCACAGGTTATCCTCGAGACAGGTGTGTTTTTCCTTCTGTTAAGCTGCAACTTGAAGCTAAGAGTCCTTTATTCGACTTTGTACTTTTAACACGTTCCATGCGAAACCAGGTCGAAAACTCCTGGTCCATATCTCGCTTGTGGTGCGGGTACGAAAAGTATAGACTTCTCTGTCGTGCGGAGAGCGTAACTTCAGTTTGGTTCGGTGTAGGAAAAAGATAAATACATATCTGAGATGGGCTATTAAAATAGAATCCAGTGGTGTGCCTATCTTAATACCGGATATTTTATACCTGGTACCGCACTGAACAAATAAAATTTCATCACAGTGCGGGTACAGGTTGAATACACCTGGTAGCCCCGCTCACCTGTTACCGCACCACGCGCTAGCTTGCACGGTTAGTGTTGTGATCGTAATCGATAGAGCGCACGCGTCGACAATGACTTCAAGATCAGCGAAACGGTGTCGTAAAAGAATAAACGTGGACCACATTGAAGACAGTGATGATAATATTGAAGTCAATGATGATAATAATAAATCAAAGTATAAACCGCACACCACACTTAGTTTACAAAATATTACGTACAATTACAATCACGTAAGATCTTTCATAATAATTTTCTTTGCAGAACCCGCAATAAAACCAAATAAACACCATTTAGTAAGGGGCAAATCTTCAATAAAACTTAGGCCCATCGATATCTGTTTTTCCCATCCCTAAAATATGCATAAACATCCTCTTGTTCAGTGCGGCACAGGGTACATAAGATCCTGTATTTTATTTTAGCTATAGATTCTAAACCAAAGAAGCTGTCCACGTACGCCGTCAGGATCTCTTCAATCAATTCATTAATACCAATATCCAAAGCAAAAAAATATGTTTTTTCTTTTTATGAAGCCAAGAAAAGAATTCAAGTTTTTTTAACATTACAGGGTAAAGTAAGCCTTGTACCGCCGCAATGGTAGTTTTAGGTCCAGGTGTAAAACTCCCGGTACCGCAGGAATAGAAAGAATAGAAAACTTTGTGCCGCTTTGAACGCGTTAAGTGCCTACAATGTTCTCATTCTCAGAAACCGTTTCTATAAAATTTAGTTTTTGTGAATTCTTCACGTTTATGATTCATTTTCTTACCCGCTGAATTTGCTTATGATTATATTTAGAAACGTAATTATATTTACTATTTAGTTAATCCAAGGACACAACTTTAAATTAAGTAAAGATTATTTCATAAAAGCGCCTTTTTTAACCTGTTAAAATTTTTACATATATCAAGAAATTAGCTTACAATCAATTTTATAATAATTGTCAAAGGCACACCTATTACATAGTAACTAACAATCATAATAATATTCTATGTCTGTCAAATCACTATAAAAAAGGTCGGATGTTTTATAATGATATTATAAAGTATAATTACCTTTAGTTAAATTATTATAAGAAGCTTTTAAATAAACACTTCTTTCTTTGAACTATATGTTTACAATACTGTTATTCTGAAGCATGTTTACGCCAATTTCAGAAGTTGCTACAAGGCATTGTTATAAGTTGCAAATTTAATAAAAAAACATTGATATGATGAAAGAAGCTCATTGCTTATACCATAGTTGTATAAATTTCTATCAAAGAAAGACTGCAAATAATCTAGAAGGCTTTTTCGTATTAGATTAAGTAAAGTTGGATGGATTATTTGATATTCACTACCCATCGCAACCCTAAACTACATCAGACTATAAGTGCCCTATATGATATACTGATCGTGAAAAATAGAAGCCAAGAGAAAGTATAATATAGTACTAAACTTAAGAAATAGTACAGGAATACGTCAAGGACATCACCTTGACCCTCCAGTTAATACAACATTGTTAATTACTACTGAATATAATTATTCTTTGAAAGTACGAGGTCTGACAAAAGATATACAAAAAAATAAGAATCAAAACAATGATAATCACGCGTACATGAGGTGAGCACCCCAAGATTGATTTTCAGTGGCTCATTTTGGAGAAGATGTACTGTCCGAAACTGACTTACGTGTGCAATATAAAATATTTAAGCCAAGAGTTTACCAAAACAATATAATATAAACATCTAAATTAACTTATACTCCATCTCTAATAGAAGAAACCTCGGGAACTAGGTCTTTCTGAATAATATCCACTTATTTGAACGAAGTTTATTCAAAATATTTGTTACCCACAGTTATTAAGGCGATATAATAGAAGCTAGAACTTGCTCTATTTTTATACATTAACAATATGTGACATAAATACGCGGCAAACTTGCTCAACTCAAATAAAACAGGCATCGGGAACAAGTTCAGACAATCCATCACTCGCACACCTCGTGCAGACAGTGATGTATTAACTAATTCAATCATCAACATTTATTCACCTGCTCAAAATCCTTAATTAGCCGCTGTAAAGGGAAACGCAATCTTAAATTTGAGTGATTAAGATTTAAATTGCTTTGAATACGTTGGAGTGACGAATGTTTGAGTTGAGCATTGTTTTACTTGTTTACGTCGAATTGCATACATGGAGAACATAAATCTTGTATAATGTGAAGTTTTTAATCATTTGCGAAGTTTATCCTAAAACAATTCTTATTTCGACAACATAATTGAAAGTAGAGGGACGAGAAAATTGCGAGTTTTATGTCTAGATTTTCTATCTCTTATGTGATTTCCGTGTAGCGACGGCTTAGAATATGTGTGTTGCCACCCCATTTCTGCCTGTGGGAGTTGTAAGAGGTGATATAGGGTAATTTTACTGCATTACATCTTCATAAAAATATTGGGAGCTGAGCATTGCACGATTGGACCAAGCTCGTACCGGTGTCATTATTCCAGCAGAAGATCGGCGTGAAGCAGTATTGCACTGTGTTTCGTACGATGAGCGGGCCCCGGAGGCCTGTTTTTCCATCAGATTTTTCTTCCACCCTGTTTAATTCGTCTCCGAACCTCCCATCATTATTCCTCTCCTTATTCCCTTCTCTTCCTTCATACCAGCAAGGTATCTGCGACAATTTGATGTTGTATTCTTTTTAAAATGAGCTTAACTTTTGTCATCCAGAGGATATTTCAGTGTAAGTTTCATCAAAATACACCAAATATAAAGCATTATTTTTACAAACTTATATAAATACATTTTGACGATAAATATAATTTGATACCAATGACCTGCTGCAGCTAAAATTAGTTTAAATGGCAAACAATGAAACAGCGAAACTAGAATAATATCTGTTAATGTTCTCTGTCGCAAATTAGTCTGACAAGGAAAACTTTCGGAACTCGACGAATCAAATTTTAGTAAAATTTAATGAATTTAACATATTCATGATTCAAGTCGCAAATAACTTGCACGTGACTTTATATTAAATTTTAAAGCATTTGATAAACGCTTATTTTATTTTACAACGTGTTGAATACATACTGAAGGTTATTGATATCTTGATAGCTTTTCATCGATGGGCCCTGACTTGACTGACATGGCTTTTTCATTATAGGTTTTATTATATTATGTAGTAAGTAATATTAAGTCATTTTCAGCCATGAAATGTACTTATAATGTATTAAAATTTTTCTTTCTTTTACAAAAACATAGTGTTGGGTTTGCAAAACGCATAAATAGATGCATTCATTACAATGTTACTTATAGAATGATTATGATAACATTACTTATAGGATGAAATTAATTTTATGTGGAAATCTCAACATTTTATTCACACAGTCGCAGATCGCTACTATAAAATAAAACTTTAAAACGTATTTCAATTGTACAAATTATTTTCATTATTGAAGCCAAATTCACCCGAAATTATGTGAGAATTTCGCCGAAAAACAATCGCTATAAAAGGCCTGTCTATCGTCGACAAGCACAAAAGATCTATAAATGTAGAATATTCTCGTTAAATGAAATACAAGATAATGGTTTAGTATCTCTCTATAGGTGTTGAAGATTACATTGTTTTATAGTCACGTGATTGCGCGGGGGTTCGATCTATGACTGAAAATTATGATGCTGTGACGGATTTTCATATTAGTCATTCAACAACATTCAACCAAGGTCTAGCTCGGAGCGAATCATTAGTAGTTGACCGGGCGATGGGTCAGAGTTGAGGTGGCTCGGCAAGTGTATGTTTGTATGTTCATTTGTTTGTTTCTAAAATGTTCTTCCGACGATATCTGGAGTTGAGTTAATTCAATCTTGATAAAATTTTGTTGGCAAATAGTTTGACTTCATAGAAATTTCGACTTCAAAACTTAACGAAATCGGTAGAGGGGTTATGAAGATAGAGGGAATTACAAGACGAATCTAATACAAACATACTCGAGTGTAGTATCAAATGAAAGGTCTTGACTTATACATTACAACGCGAGGTCTAGCTCGGCGAGTGCCAGTAGTATTATATTGGTTCTCTACCTGAGGTCACGGTGGCTAATCTTAACAGAGACTAGCGCTGGAAATGATAGTGCAAAAGTCGCTCATAACCCGATGAAAAGTGTTCCAATACGGCCATCTTCTTCGCTCAGTGTTAGATTTTTTTCTGGGAAATACCAAAAACATTTTTCCACCCCTAGTAGTTAGAATATCTTGTTAACTTATCAAATATATTACTGATAATCCCAATGGAATACCGACAATAAGTTTTAATCACCCTTTGTACAAACTATTGTATTAAATACATACAAATTACTAATTATCCCGTGAAGTACAATCACATACCGTCGGCGGGCTGTGAAAACCTCGTAAGTCACAAATTTTATGAAAAAGTCTCTTAATTTTTTTTTAGAATATCGTTAAAGATGGTTGCGTAAAATTCAGATTGGAAATTCCTTTTGAATGCATTAAATTGATTGGATTGAATTGGAAAGTCCTTTTGAAGTAAGTGAGAACGGGAAAGTCATGTCGAACTTTGTAGTGCGAAAAGCTAAACGAGCTTATAAGGTCACGAAAATAAAACAAAATATTCCATGTTTTGTGTTATTTTCTAAAGTTAATATTTGACTTTGACTTTGACTTTAATAAAAGTCTTTTTTTCCAAAAAAACATTGTTATATGAATATAAACTCATAAAATCATTAGGTAATGCAAGAAACATGTAACATGTACCGAATTACTTCGTTAGTTTCGGACAATCCACATTCGGTTTTTTGCCCCTCATGTAAAATTAGATTTTTGCACATGCGAGGTTTTCCTATCCCGCTGTTTAAAATGAATAATCCTAAACCGATAAGCTGATATGATTACGTTGAATCATTAAAATGATTTATTTTTGTCGTTAGCATTCCGATCAGGGGTGTATTTACATGTGTAATGTTATTTTGGGAACGTGTCTATGTTTGATATTATTTCATTTCGTTATCGAATTATTTATTGATATGTGAGGATGTGACTAGTTTGAAATAAGCGTTTAGTTACAGGGTGTCCCGTAATGAAGCATCTCTTGATATGATAGCTAAGCTAATAATATGTCAAAAAATCTCAATGTATGACTTACGAAAATATCACTGTTTTTGAGATATTGAGGGTTTAAGCCGTGGGATTCTGGGTATCCTATGTGCTTTTCCTGGTCCTAAGCTATCTCCTTATGAAATTTTTGCCTAATTGGTCCAGCAGATCTCGAGTTATAAGTGTTATAACAAACTCGTCTTTTCTTATATAAACTTATTAATTATTTATTAATAGCTAGTATCGAGGAAAAGTTATTTGCATGGGTATGTATACTTCCGATGCTTTTGAGAGACTAATGGATAACCTACGAAAAATATTGCAGCATGAATTTTAAATATAATGGCCTCGTTACGACGTTTATTTTATGAGACAAAATCCACAACATCGGATTGTTCAAATGTAATTTCAGTCAATAAGTTTAGCCTTAAATGCTCCTGACATAATCCGTATAATCATCGCGATTTAAAATTGCGAACTGTCCAAACTATCGAATGTTTTTAGTTGAAATGTTTTCAAAATTGATTCGATACGTACAATTTGTAGCTTTAATTAAATAAATTACGTTGTCACTTGTTGTCACCACCCTGTATATGCTATTATATTCTTTTTGCTCAATCAGGCATGTGTTTTTAGTAACTTTTTATATGGCAGTGGCAAAGGAGAATGTGGGTCATCTGATGTTAAGTGACTGACTGCGGCCCATGAACATCTGCAACATCAAAGTGTCGCAGATGCCTTGCAAGCTTGAAGGAAGGAAATGATTAATGATGGGAAATTGTGAGAGGAGTAGAACAGGATGGAAGAAGAATGGGAAGGGAAAAACCTGATGTTAAGTGATCATCACCTCTCATGGACAGGTGTTCAATGCACTTGCAACAGTCCCGATATCGTAAGTACTTTGCCGGCTTTAGATAGACTTAATAGGCTTGTCTGTTGCATCGCCTTCGATGCATATTTTTATTTATATAAGGCAAGCCTATAATAATTATTTAATACGGTTAAAAATAACTTATGGATAGTATCATTCAAAGGTGGTTCCTTAACTTTAAATTTAAATAAAACAATGTAAGTTTTATTTAAATTTTAAGTTAGGAAATCAGATTTGAACACCCCTTCATTATATCCAAAGTATAAGTTTGTTGTATAGTATAGTTTATTAGAATTTTGTAGATGCAAAGCTGAACTACTATTTTGATACAATTTTTTTTGTATTAATGTATAACTATTGATATATTATTTGGAAATTGTAATAAAACATTATCGATTCTTCGAGTGTTATTTTTGGAATCACTACCCTAAAAGCAATACCAACGTTTTCCTTGTCAGCAAAATGTCGCCCAGAAGAAGTAAACTTAATTAATGAACAAAACTTCGGCAAAAAGTTTCCTATCGAAGTCGGTTAAAACTATCCCAGTAACAAAGCGACTGATAAAATTACAAAGAAGTTGATTATTATTCACGGCACGGCGGAACTCAACACTTATCTGCGGGTATATTCTTTTTACATGAAAGCGATCGTTTCGCTGCTCATACATTGCGTGCTATGTATGACTGCTGAAGTTTTTCTAGCAAAAATTACAGTAACAGCCTTAAGTAAGAAGGTGGCGGTGTTGGTTTACCTCACTTGCGTTTGCGCACATACTTGTGTATTATTATATTGTTTTTGTAACTGGCTAGTCTCTATTGAGAATGGCCATCGACACCCGACAAACTTTTTTGACCTTATCCAGGATTCCAATTCAATACCCCTCGTTCTCTATCAGTTTCGATCGAAAAATGCAACCACTAGACCAACGAGGTAGAGGAAAACTATCCAAGTAACAAAGCGACTGATAAAATTACAAAGAAGTTGATTATTATTCACGGCACGGCGGAACTCAACACTTATCCCGCGGTCGTATATTCTGTTTACATGAAAAACGTTTCTCTGCTCATAC
Source organism: Phoebis sennae (assembly GCA_001586405.1). Classification (NCBI taxonomy): domain Eukaryota; kingdom Metazoa; phylum Arthropoda; class Insecta; order Lepidoptera; family Pieridae; genus Phoebis; species Phoebis sennae. Next base: position 89,855 of record LQNK01001077.1, read on the forward strand.
ATTGCGTGCTATATATACATACATTTAAATAGAAATATTTCCAAGAAATTATTATGCAAATCTGAGCCAATAGTTTCATAAAGCTCCTTACATAATTGCAATCATTAGCTAACTTCAATTTTTGTTGAAATCAAAATTTGCTTTGAGTAATTTGGTGATCAGAAAATTAATACACGCACAACTATTATATAATCCTATACTCGTTAAAGGCAAACATGCAGTAAACCAATATGATTATTTTTGAACAAGCAAACAATACGTAAAGAGAAATGTCAGAAATCAATATTTACAACTATTTAACTCCACAGAATTCTCTCAAATTCAAATGCAGATCCAGACTAGTTCCTAAAAGTTATTTCAGTTCCACATCTCTTTTGAACTTCACTATTGGAATATTTAACCTCGTATCAGTCGAACTATGAACTTTTCGATATAAGCTATTTGTTCATACAAATAGCTGTATGTGTTTGTCATTTAACTGATAATTCCTCAATGTTTAGTTCCTTGAATTTATACTGGGTGTAAACGTTAGGTGTGGCCACATAATTCTTTCGTACATTTCATCGTATCAAAAACTGTTAATTGATTGAACGTTTAGGCGGAATTTTGGTGTTATGGATGGCACCAAAATAAAACGAGCGATTGTGATCACTTTACCATAAACCTGACATTAACCATAATTCTCTGTTTGCTCTGAAAAATTTCTAAGACTGTTTTGTTTACTATATAAAAATATAAGTAGTAGCTTTTCTAGTCTAACGTGTGTTCACGAAGAGCAGAGAACGAAATGTAACAAATACTTTTTTAATTTGAAAAAAAAACATGATGCATACAGTTTCCAGCAACATTGTTAATTACGGGTATTCATGAACTAACATATTTTTTTTTTATTTGAAAACCCGCGATGTACACCAAACTATCCGATTACATCTCACCAAAGATTAGATAGTCCAGAGGCCCCACACGTCACGTGCGAGCAGAACTTAAGTGTGTTTTATGCCTACGCTTGTCTCGGCGCACCCTTTGAATAAACATGTTTTTATTAATTTTTTTAGTTTATTAGGTGACGAGACGTGACTTTTCCTTGTTTGTATGTTAATTTTTGTTCATGATACTTGGGTTAGATTGCATTTTTGTATGAAGTGTTATATGTTCAGGTGAATAGCTGAATACGGATTTATTGTAACTTAAACAAAAAATATATTTAGTTTTCTGACTAATTAAGGCCTACTTATGTTATAAATTCAAAAGATTGTGAGGATGGATGTAGGTGATGTATGTATGTTTGTTACTCATTCAAAAACTATTGAATCGATTGTGATGAGTCTTGGTATATGTAAATATAGTAAAATTCCCATGCGAATTTAATTCCGGAATTCCCGCGGGATCATAAGTGTTGCATCTGAAATGCGTGGCGTGGTTGATATTATAAACTGCAGTTGTTTTAAAAACAAAAAATGCATACTGCATTTGTATACATGCTTAACAAATTAAACAAAGAGAAAAGAATAAGTAAGATAAAAAAGATTAGAAAATAATATTTAACTAATTAAAGAAAAGATTAGAGGCTAAATAGTAAATGCAAAGTTATATGAATAAATGAAAGTAATCAAAACATTGTCATAATAATAGTATCTATAATGATTCCAAATTTGAAATTACCCGAAATAGCCCAGCCACTTAATACCAGTTTCAGTTTAACCGTGTCATTAATCAACCCTGCTCCGGATTAAACGAATAAAAAGAAACGTTCAGAAGTGGCATACAAAAAGTGCAGCGCGTTTTGGATTAACGAGACAGCGAGGAACGACTCGTCTCATTTTACTTGACAAATTGCAGACGCCGTGGCGAGTATCCGAACGAAAATTGAATTTTCGCGCCAAGCCGTGACAAGATGTACAGATAACAAATGTTATACATTGTTGGACGAAAACATGCCGCCGGCGATTGGAAAACAGCTTAAATATTATTTTGAATTGTGGCTCCATTTTGTTGTGCATTTTAAATTTATTTTTAACCGACTTTCTGTCTGATTTTTATGTGTTATAGAATTTAATTGTATGAAATTATTTAGACAGCTTGTCTTTGCTGGTACACAAGACTCAGTAACTTAATGGTTTTAGGCGAAACAGCTTCAATATCATTTTGAATTGTGGTTCCATTTTGTTGTGCATTTTAAATTTATTTCTATAGGTTTTAATTGTATTAATACATATTGACATTTCTTTGCAGGTATACAAGACTCAGTTACTTAATGGTTTTAGGCGAAAGAGCTTAGATATTATTTTGAATTGTGCTCCATTTTGTTGTGCATTTTAAATTTATTTTTATAGGTTTTAATTGTATAACATTTTGACATTTAGCTAGTCTTTGCTGGTACACAAGACTTAATTACTTAATGGTTTTAGGCAAAACAGTTTAAATATTATTTTGAATTGTGTTCCATTTTGGTGTGCATTTTAAGTTTATTTTTATCAGATTTTTATGTTTTATAGGTTTTAATTGTATAACATTTTGACATTCCATTAAGTAACTGAATCTTGTGTACAAGACTCAGTTACTTAATGGTTTTAGGCGAAACTGCTTAAACATTATTTTGAATTGTGACTCCACTTTGTTGTTCAATTTATTTTTGTCTGATTTTTTATGTTTTATAGGTTTTAATTGTATAACATTTTGGCATTCAGCTAACCTTTGTTGGTACACAAGACTCAGTTACATAATGATTTTAATGAAAATACATTGACCCATTAATGGTGAAAATATGTTTTATTATCATTCGGATGTCTTATAAAATCATTAAATTGTTATCTATTTATTATTAAACTTTTCTTATTGAAGAAAAATTATCTTTATCCCAACTATAAGCTGCTTTCCTATTAATATTATAGATGCAATTATTAAACTTAGAATACTTAAAGGTAAGTGTTCAGATAACATATACCTATGCTACTTTTTATCCCGCCGTTACCACGGGATCAGAAGTTACGCGGGCGAAACAACATGGCACTGCTAGTAAAAATATATTTCAAAGCGTAAACAAAAATTATAGTCTTTAAAACTTCAAGCATCGGATTTGGAAATTCGAATCTCAAAGCGACGTCCGAGGGACTAAAAATAACTATTGTAAGTCAAAATGAGAGGTTTTTGACAACGGTCAGAGATAGCAGAGCGGCTTCGAAATTTAAATGGCGAAGCAAATCGTGAAGAGCCGACAATATAGACAGATTTATATCTTTATCGCAAAAAATATTTTTATAAAATTGCAGTTATAAAGTATTATATTTTGTAAATGCTGGGTTGTTTTGAGTTTTACCAAAAGAGTAATGTTGTATTTATTAACAAAGAATAACAAGTGTATAGAATGATAAGTTTTTGCCAAAACTAAAACCGACCTCTTTCCAGAAAGTATAATTTAATTTTAATGTTGAAGTATTATTTACCTTTATAGTTGTTACTTTTATTCAATATTTGTGAGATAAATAAATTATTTTGAATTGATTTTCGAGAGTTTCTCACCATTTCTCTATTTTCCCATCAATGTTCACCAAACGGTAGAAATGGTACAAGTTTGAGATATCCTTTTTAATATAAAAGTAATAATTACGGAAATCTAAGCAAAAAAGTTAAAAGTCAAAAGTCAATTCCAATTGCGTTTTTGGAAGTCGGTAAAAAATATAATAATTTGTAATTTTTTTTAATGTTCAATTTGCTGATTTTTGATGGAATTTTAAGCTGATGTTTTTATTGTTTGTTATTGTTTTTGATTACTTCTATAGACCATAATAATATAACCATAGAACATATAGCTTAACTCTATCTCCGAATACGAGTACATAAGAATTGCGAACTAAGTCGTTAAAAAACGGTACCAAAAATTTCGAAAGTTTATTCAAATTTTAAACAGAAATGACTAATAAAATATGAACACTGAACAGACTTCTAGACATAATTATGTCTGAAGCTCTCAGCGTCCAGAACATTATGAGGAACGTTCTTGCGAAATTTAATCAAAAACGTCAAACGTCTTTTAAGGAAATACTATTAGCACGTTTAAACGTGGAAAAAGATGTTTAAAGAAATATATAAGAAATAAGAAAGACAGAAAGGATTGTATTTATTTGCAACAACTATGCACATTTATATATTTTAAAGAGATAAATTAAAATAAGCAAAACACAATTTTAAATAGATATGCACATTATTGGTGATGTTCAAACTTATCATCACAACGCACGCAAACTAGCGTTGGACTTTCGGTCAGATCCCTATACTATAAAATCGTATACTTTATACTTTGTTTTGATACTTCTCGATGGAATTGCATATCACTTTTATATAAAGACTTTATATAAAAGTATAAAATTGTAGTTTTCTATAATATAGAAGTATAAGTTTAGATGCGTGGCTTCGCTGAGTGGGCGTACACACACTATACATATGTGTTAGTCATACCAGTGTTTTTTTTTATTGTGTGTTGTTGTAAATAAATGTATTTTCTTTCTTTCTTTCTTTCTTTCAGATGTTTGTGCGTCCATCCGCAACTATGGGACGAAAACTTATCGTGCCTCTCCTATTATTATACCTCAACATGAGATCGACCTGGCTAGTGTCCTAAAGATGCTTTAATTACAGCACTGTAGTCTAACAATGAAAAAATAGCAAGGACTGAAAGCCGATCGTGTGTTATCAAAATCCTTAATTCTACACTAATATAGTAAGAGGAAAACTTTGTTTGTTTGGTTGTAATGAATAGGCTCAAAAGCTATTGGACCGATTTGAATGATTTTTTTTTTAGATTCTTTGTAACCCTAGGAATGACTTAGTATAGTATATTATCCCGAAAGACCTATGGGAACAGGTTATACACGCAGGTAAAACCGCGGAGCTCAGCTAGTGTTATATGTTAATAAGTTTAAATCGAATAACGTTGCATGCACAACTGTAAAAAATATGGTATAACGACGTGCGAATCCCTGTTCTACACTTCGTACAATAAACCGGCCAGTTATTGATGATTACAAATGATGTTGTAGGCTTTCGTGAAGCTCAGCCGGAACACTAAACATATGTTACATTCCTAGGATTATAACTTGCCTTTGAATTTCTTTGTGAGAGATAAATGGTCTTTCCTTTGACAGGCTACTTACATATCTATGTGTAGTAATAATGTCTGAATTTCAGCGTGCAATGAAGATTTGTATCGACGTATAGGGAAAGAATGAGTATTTCATTGATTATATGATACAAAAGTAAAATTAGCTTCAAATATTTCCTAAAAAATTAATCTTGTTTATCGATTTTTTTGATTTTAATACCTACCTATAGATGAAACTGGAGAAATGGAAATTCCACACATTAAATATATTTAAAAAGTGATTAGCTAATTATGTGGTTATTTTTTTTTGTCTGTTTGTCTGTCTGTATGTTTGTATGCGCATCACATGAAAACCTCTTTTCTGATTCCAATGCGGTTTTCACAGATGTACTTGTCTTCTTTCAACTGACTTTTTGGTTTTAAAAATAGTTTTTTATATATTTCGCATTTTCTTCAAGTTCCGCATTTAATACAGCCTATATCCTGCAGCTTTGAATTTTTTAAATGAATCCCGTAGATAGTTCACACAAACAAACAACTCAACTTTGTCTAGTAACCTTATTTGGCTCTTAATGTTGTATTTAGATAATATGGATTGTCATTTGTTGTAATGCTGTATAGTTACTAATAAATATATTTTTCATAGATAACGGTTAAAAAGTATCAAATTCCCTAAAGCAAAAATCCTTACTGTCATGTTCAAAACCCTGCATTATTAGAGCCAGATTCCTTTTCTCTAGTCGTATGAAAGCAGGTCACACAGCAAGGAAAATGTATAGCAAAGGTACTGCAACCCGCTACGTACTTGAATACCGGACGACTTGACGATCGAGCTTTTAAGGCTAAACGCTGTTATTGATACTCACGGGTGCGAAGAATGGAGAGGAAAATTTTGGTGTTTTATGGATAAACTAGGATCTGTTCATCTTCGCTTGCATTAAATTCGAAGTCTATAGATCAATAAATGATATCCTGTTATTAATGCAACTAATAGCCTATCTGTATACAAAATTTTATTAAAATCTGTTTATCGGTTGTGGCGTGATTAATACACAAACCTTCCTATTTATAATATTAGTAGGACGGGATGTAATATATGGGAGATAACCATCTCAATCTGATGTTGTCAAACCGTTCTATCTTAGACTATGCAAAGAGTAGAATGTATTCTGTAGTTATACATTATTATTTCTTGTGCGCGATATCAATATATCAAAAACATTCTGTAAAAAAAGTGAAGTCTCGATGGATCGGCATATTTATCACTAAAATATAATGAAATCTCTTGATAAAGTGGAACCAAAGTTCTAAGGTTCCTTCCTGAAATGTCTTTATTATAATCTAATGTTTAGTGACCTGGCTATTGACCTTTACCTGCTAACAATAACGACTACATTTATGAGGTAAACCCCAAGAAGATTGTGCTATAGTGGAACCTCGTGAAAGCACTAGATAAGGGAATATGGAGGTTCAGATATCTATGAGGCCTTTTTAGCTAAGCTCTTTGCTCTTGTGAATTGTTACAGAGTTCTTCTCCTATCCAAAGTTCTCAAGGACCTGAAAATGATGCGAAATGGTTCCTGTAAAGGTAGTACGGTGGTGTGCTTTACGCTGCCTAAAAACTTGCCTGTTTATTGAGATTGCTAAGGAAATATCTTGAAAACCGAGGGACTTTTATTTAACATTAAATATATTTATCTGAACCGTTATAACGTCCTCTAACTGCCGGTGACATATTACTCACTCTTGACGTATTTCCAATCTACCTATATTTCTCAAAAATGAATCAAATAAATTGATCACATTTCCATTACCACGATGGTTTTTTTGCATAAATAGCGATAGATGCCATACAGGAGATCGACTTTAGTATCTATCTATTGTGTAGCTTTCTATCCGCTAGTGCCATGTGTGAACATGACACGCTAAGCGACTAAGCTATGTACAACTGAGCGCACCGCATTATGTAAATGTACGAGATACGACACTATCGCGATGTGAGCACGCGATTTCATTTGTTGAATAACGTTAATTTGTACGGGTCGTTCAATGTTATCTGCGTCAGCTAAAAATTAATAACTAGCTGATCCGCGCGGCTTTGCTCCCGTAGCATAGTGCTTTATATATAGCTTATAAAATATTGCTTGTTACTCGCAGAAAATTACGCCTACTATGTTGTAAGACAAAAAGATTTATTTGATTTTATATATTATGTAGCTTTCGAACTGCGAAAAAAATTTTAAAATCGGTCCAGATCGGTAGTAGTTTTTGAGCCTATTCCTATTCTGAGTCGGAAAAAACTCTACTAACGCACGTGTAGAAAATTTCAGGGAAGAAAACTTAATACCTCCAACCGTTACTTTGATCTATTTATTAAAATATTATATTTTTATGTTACTCCAATCATGAATTTTCGATTGAAATTTGTCATACCTCATATTTGACCTAACCTGAGTGGAAGTAAACTTAAGGTAACTTCTTAGAATACGGGTGTAAGTCCCTTTCAATATCTACACTGTTAAATTCCTTTTATAACAAGGAAGAATTCGCTTAAAAAACTTGCCTATGAACACAAATGCTTTGTACATAGCGCCCATGTCAGCCATATTGGAAATAAATGCAATTCTGTATCGTCACTCGTTAAAGGATTGCATCGTTTGAAGTTTTATAGCAACGAGCACGCGGCATATTCGAGTTTGTTTAAATTTTAGAGACTATTTCAATTTTCCCTTTCCAAATATGTTTTTTTTAATTACCAAGAAATAGGCAGTTTAGAAAACCAAGTGTAAGCCACTGTGCTTGGTTTTCTTCATCTGTTGGCTAAGTTCTTACACTAACTACAATTTCTTCTTTTAATTTTAGAGACTTTCAGATTCATAGAACTGATTGCCTATTACAAAAATATTTCGAAGAGTGTGGTGAAATGCAAAAATCATTTTTTAACTAAAGGGAGTTATATGGAACAGATACATTGTTGGCCATTTTTTTGGTGGTAGAGGGTGCCTGTTACAATAATTAGATGGTATTATTAGATGGTATAAGCCACTGTGCTTGGTTTCTCCGTCTGTTGTCTAAGTTCTAACACTATCTACAGTTTCTTCTTTTAATTTTAGAGACCTTTTACCTATTTTCATTTATTCAATTCCCTTTAGCATATAAAATGCCACACATATCTCTTTGTATCGTCCATGTCAGCCATATTGAAACTAAATTCAATTCAACATATTCACTCGTTATAGGATTGTATCGCGTGCAGTTTTGTATATTTCTCTTCTTAGTTACCAAATAATTTGCAGTTTAGAAAGCCAAGTGTCACTGTGCTTGGCTTTCTTGTCTGTTCACTTATTTACTTCAATTTCTACTTTAAATTTTAAATTACTTGACTTTTTTACCTTTACCTATTTTCATTTATTCAAGCATAAAGAAGGTCACACATATTTCTTTGTACTTCGTCCATGTCAGCCATATTGAAAATGAATGCAATTCTGTATCGTCACTTGTTATAGGATTGCACCGCTTGCAGATTTGTAACGAACACGCCAGCCATGCAAGTTTGTTTTAAATTTAGGGACTATTGACGTTATTTTTTTATATTTTCCCTGTATATTAATAATCGTATTACTATAAATTCTGCTTCCTATTATGCTTCTGTTTTACTTATATTATAAATGTGAAAGTTTGGGTGTTTGTTTCTGTATCAATCATAACGCAACTATTGAACGGGCTTTGATGAAATTTCGTATACAGATATACGCCATATAGTCCTAAATTAAAAAAAAAGCTTGTAGCATGGAAGCTAGATAGCTGATAGCCATACTTTAACATACTTTTTTTATTTGTTTATTTATTTCTTATTTTTAATTTAAGCCGGTAATATCCCAATACTGGGCAAAAAACATACATACTACATATAAATTAACACCCAAACAGAGGAATTACAATGTTCATCACATCACAATTTTCTACTTGTGGGAATCGAACCTACAGCCTCTGGTACGATATTCCAATCGGCTCCTTGATAAAAATAGACGTAAGCTAAGCCGTGGGCAGAAGCTAGTATGAAACAAAAGATCGAATTTTGATTGATTGTCGTGATACAAATTTAATAAAAAAATAATCCAGACCACGGTATTTTTTATCTCGCGTCCTTCAAGCAGAAACTTATTAGTTTAATTATTCCCTTATCCGAAGTTTAATTTTAATTCTCGCTACGGCTTAATAACAATTAAATTCTTAAGATAAAATAACAAAAGTTCGAGCCAATATAAGTTCTTTAATCTCGTTATGATTTATATCTGAATTGGCACTTGTAATAAAAATGTTCTTGAATTTAAGAGATCTTTATAATGTTCGTTTTATTACAAAATTTCCATATTCTATTACTTTTAAACATAATTACTTACTGACTATTTGAAACTCCGAAGGCTGAGTAGTAAAGCAACCGCGTAAACAACAACCCACTCTGAAGAAAGACCTCCGAGACGGTCTAAAACCGTCGGCCTTTATCCGTGTATAATACCTATACAGTGACTAAAAACTGTGAACATTATAACCTATCTCGTAAATAAAAATACAAATAAATTTAAGAAAAACAACGTAACAGAGGATTCCAAAAATATTGCGATTGTGTGGATACCCTGTCTTACAAAAGGTCATTTAAGTATCATGATTATATTTTTTAAGCAGCCCGAGAAACGAAATATCTTTTTTAAAGCCCGTAACATATGCTGAATATAGCCCTTTTGCCTACTATTGCTTTATAAAGAAATGATTGTATTTTTATTGTACTTTTAAGTTTTAATTGGTAAAGGCAATAAACTGAATTTTTATTATTTATTATTTATTATGAAAGAGTGGAAGCCGAGCATTCCACGATTGGACCAAGCTCGCACTGGAGCATGTTCCACTCCCCCCACTGAAGATCGGCTTTATGCAGTATTGCACCGTGTTTCGTTCGCTGCCCGGAGGCCTGTATTCCCATCCCATTCCTCTCCCATCCTGTTGTATACCTCTCTCAATTTCCTATCATTTATCCTCTCCTATTCCCTTTCCTTTCTTCAAGCCGGCAAGGCATCTGCGACACTTTGCTGTTGCAGATGTTCATGGGCTGCGGTCAGTCACTTAACTTCAGGTGAACCGCATGCTCCGCTTACCTACTGTTACATATTTGTTCATATTTTTTCGGCGGTCAAAAAACGTAGTATCTATCACGCCTTATTACATATAGACGAATCAAAGTTCTTATAAAACACCGCCAATTGAAATTTGCTCTTAACGCTAAGTAATAAAGTTGAAAGTTCCACACCCAGTAATATTAAAGGAAAACTGCTTCTTTACGAATGATTTACAGGCGAAACAGTAGGTTTTACGAGATAAGCGTTCCAAGTGCACTTTTGTTAGAGATAATGAGTTTCCAAGGTCTTTATGGTTTCAACATGCTGTATTTTTGAGACCATAAATATTGTGAGATATTTCTCTTGTTTTCTTGTGTGGGATGATCCTTGTTTTATGGAACGTGGTGAAAATAGATTCTCTAAAAAACGTATAGTATATAACATATAGTCTCTGAGTAAGAGTTTAATGGGTAAATACATAATAATGGGTATATAATTACACTCAAAGTGTCCAGGTGTAAGTGGAAATGGGCAGTCCATATTTGCAGACGGGGGGATAATAGGTCCACCTATGCTAGATTTTGTTATTACCAGGAGATTGCTAGAATGGCGCCTTTGGACTAGCAGAAGTCGTCAGCATAACGAACAATACAAAAAGATATATTGGTGTGCACGTGAAGAGGCCTATACCCAATTTTGGGTGCCATCCTATTAAGAATAAGAAGAAGATACACAATTAAAACTTAACCGCAGAGCTTATTCTGTTGATCTTCGAGAAGTTATGAGGAATATCTTCCACGTGGATGATTAGACTTGAACAAAATTTCTATGAGACCACACTCACGCTCTACTCTTTCGAATGCAAAAAAAATATCCAAATCGGTCCATAAATGCCGAGATACACGGTGACATTGTAATCTTTATTATATGTTTAATTGTTATTTAAATATTTGAAAGGATGTAAAGTGTAAACTGTCTAACGAATTGGTCCTGAGTCATGACTGTAATGTTAGATAATAGTTTTTATGAATAAATAAATAAACTTACATAAAAAGTCGGTTATAAAATGCAATTATTTTAACTTCTTACAATTGTGTTCTTTAACCCTCCGTCCAATTGGGAATCGTAAGTCCTCAAAAATAAATCAAATATAATGCCGAAAGTTCAAGTCCCTCGTGAATTGTGGTTTCTCAACTATAATATAGCTGAAGATAATTAAATTCTGCGGTACAAATTACTCACTTTAATAACTTCAAAGTGACTGAAGGATATTCAGACGATATTTGTTGTATTGTGTGGTTTTTTGTGTACTTTTTACGTGTAAAAAGTATGCAACATTTTATCAGAACTATTATTGAAAATATGTATATAGTGATGCATACAACATATACTGTACCTTTATTTCAAAGAATATATTTGGAAATATTGAAAAAAACATAACTTACTTCATCAACTATAATTAATTATTTTTATAAAAAATTTCAACATTTTAACTGTTTAACGATCGGAAAACATATAATCTGATGATATCATAAAACTATGGAGGGCTGCCCTCAAAGTATCCCCCTAAGATTTTCTGATGCGCTCGAGTATGTCCAAAAATTTAACAAAAATCGGACAAATCATGAGTTTTTTAATAATTTCACTAACAATATAACGAAAGAATTGATTTTTTGTTTGCTTGTTTGAATTGAATAGGTTTGGAAACTATTGGACAAATTAAAAAAAAGTTATACCATTGGAATCTTACATAATCTCTGATGAACATAACATTTTACGGGAGCGATGCCACGTGGAACAGCTAGTATATAAAAGGAGTAAAATTGCGAATTTATAATTAGGTAAATAGGTCTTCAAAATAGCGGTTTCGTAAAGTCAAGTAAACTCATAAAAAATCTTCTTCGAAAATGCAATGTCGAGGATAGAGAACTAGTTCTATCAATCCTATCTTACTTATATTATAAATGTGAAAATTTGGGTGTTTAGATGTTTGGATGATTGTGAGTCAATCACGCAATAACTGCTGTACGGATTATGATGAAATTATCTATATGGATAGGTTATAACCTGGGTAAGGTGATGGGCTATTAAATCCGGAATTTCCACATGATTAGAAGATACGCGAGCGAAACCGTTGGGCGTAACTAGCAAGAAGTAAATTTAAAAGACACCATATAAGCGAATGAAGCCATAAAACGGTACAGAATTACGCACAACATTAAATAGAGCCGTAAAAAAGCAGCATTTTATAATGACATTTATTTCACTTGGGAGAGTTACGTGCAGGCTTTTGTTCTCCTGTATAATGTTACATTGTAACACAATTAAAAGTAATGAATGAGAGCAGACAAATATAAGCATCACTCCTGTGAATATGACGATTGTAATTATTGTTTGAAGTAATTGCTGGAAAAGGCTTACATAACAAATATTCGGATACTTTTACAATGCAATCCATAGTTATGCGTTTTAATGTTTTATCAAGGGCAATATTGTTAGTACAATTTTTCATGCCAAATTGAACCATGATTAAAACACATGATTACATCGTACATTTTTTACTCCCCATTTGCGTTAAAAATACTTTTTGTTTAACTTTTTATTGTGTTTAATACAACACTTTTAAAAGGAAGACACGCAGTTTATAAAACACACACGAACACAATTGTTATCTCAGTCGCTCGCGGTAAGTGTTTGAAACGTCCGGTTTATAAGGATGTAAAATGTATATTATTAATCCGTGTTAAAAATCCTTTAAAAAGTATATAAAAAGTATTAGAATGAAAGTGACTGAAAAATTGAAAAAGAAATCATTGATTTTAAAGATTTAAACAGTCATATAACAGATCCGCGCGGCTTCGCTCCCGTGGCACAATGTCATGCCTATAAAATGAAGCTTATGTTACTTGTGGTTAATGTAACTTTTTAATGGTGATAGAATTATTAAAATTGGTCCAGTAATTTTTGAGCCTATTCAATACAATCGTTTTCTTCTTTATAATATTAGTGTAGACGAAACAAAATCACAGTACATACTAAAATTTATATCGCTAGTGGTCATCTATGAAAGAACCGCAGAGTTTAAAAGTTCTGAAATCACCTTCAAATACGTGCTTCTATGTTAGCCGAGGTTAGGAAAGTCGTTATTCATGTACAAAGTAGTGCGTGGCTTTTACAGATTGTATACTGCAATATACCTCAAATAAAGAGCTATTTTCGTGTGGTTTTGAGGTAAATAAAAAATATGAACCGTTTATTCTGTATGAAATTGTAATTTGAAGTTATTATCTCTTAATAACCACATTCTCCTCAATCTAACTGTAACTCGTATATATTACTAGCTGATTTCTCTCATTTCCGTGGGATTTTCGTGTTAAAAACAAACTCAATGAAGTATCGAGTTTCAAAGAATCTCTGGACAAAATTTCATCTAAATCAGTCCAGTAGTTGCGGAGCGTATTCATTACTAACAAACACCCAAAAAAGTCTTTAATTTTTCAATTACTGAGTTGCCACGAATCAGATGATAAACGGGTGAAACCGCGGGGCGCGGCTAGTATTATTATAATAAGTGATTGCCTGCCGTCCCATCGGGTTATGAGAGTAAAAGGAAAAGAGAGTGCACCTGTGTTAGTGAGTACACTTCTGCACTATAATATCTCCTGCGCAGCTGGCTAGTCTCTGTTGAGATTGGCCACCATGGCCGAAATCGGTCAGGGGAGCTCCCCTGACCGATTTCGGCCATTATTATTATTATAAGTGATTCTATTTTTTTGGATAAGGTTTAATAAATCCGACGTGGTTTGAAATACATCAAATAAATAATACTCAAAATTCATACGTTTACCAAAACTGCTCTCAGCCTGTAACTTGTAGCATAAATGAACAATAATATTTTTCAACTCCGCACACGGTGTTACATTGAAATGACTGTTATAAACGTATTTGTTTGCATCTTGCACACAATAATGCGAAATCATCTCGCAAAATACATTTTATACTATTCACGTTACATTAAAGCAATATTGTGAACCCGGCGACGTTGGGGCATTAAGCTGGCGATTGTCGATTATATAATCATTTTTTAATAGGTATCTTAAATACTGTAGCAGGTATTACTTATGAAAGAGAGAGATAGATGATCACAAGCGATCGGTTTTAATGTTATTGTGGATAGATATATTTTTTTTAATAATAGCCAGGCATTTGACCAAGATTCTGCCGGAATTAAAGCGCTGTTGTAGGCACGTCGGTAGACTTTGTTAATCTAAACCTTGCTGAAACGTATTATATTGTTTGTATGGTAGAGCAAGCAAAGAATCAAGTGAATGACTTGATGACAAGAGATCACCGCCGCCTATGAACGCCTGGAACACCGGGAGTATCACAGGTGTATGCCGTCTTTTGATAGATATATAGGCTCGTCTCTTGAAGGCCCCAATGTCGAATTTGTGTAGATATTGACTTTTGTACCTATCTACAAGTATTTTGTGTCAGAATGAACACAAATATGAAGCTTTCATATTAAAGTTGTTTTTGTTTGATACATTGGAACGAATACACTAATTGGGTACTTTATACATTTAATGACGATTAACGAATGTATTAGGATAAATTATGTATTGTGTTTTGTTTTTCTTATGTAAATGCCTTAGGTCGTAAATGGGAAATAAAGTTCTTAAAATCTTATGTTTTCTTACGATGTAAACGTATGAAGATAATTCTTATCATAAAAGTTATTAAGTCGCTTATTTCGTGGCCACATGCCTAGAAAGCCAAGCCTATTCATCCCGTTCCGCTTCAAACACAATATAGATGACACGACTTCACAACTCATGAATAAACAAGTTCAAATCGCCGGGCTAGGGGCCTACATAGTTTGCAGTGGTTATGCGACACCGATTATCTTCGAATGACAAATTTAAAGAAAAGTGCTTTAATGTGGAACAAGTCAGAATTCATTAAAAATATAGTGCTTTGCTATCATGGTTTGGATCCAAGATTTTTTATGATATGTGATTTCAAGTGCAATAGGTCAGAAATGATTGAAAGTATTGTAATTTCCTGATTTGTAGGTTTAGGCCCAGGAGGGCTTTTCTTATATTATTCGCATAATCAGATAATAATTATATCGGTAGCCAAAATCACATACTCGTATCAAGCAATCAAAATTTAACCGTAATAAATTGTTATAAAATCGCTTATTCCGTGGCCACAAGCTTAGAAAGCCAGGCCTATTCATCCCGTTCCGCTTCGAACACAATATCTCCGGATGACACGGCTTTCACGATTCATGAATAAACGAGTTCAAATCGCCGGGCTAGAGGCCTATCGCTTTCAGCGGTTCTACGACACCGATTTTCTTTGGGTTTATCTTCCAGGTGATTTCGTATGCAACAGGTTGGAAATGAATGGTGGTGGTGGTTTGGATGGCGGTTCTGATGAAGGTATATTAGTTGATAAATAAATAAATATATATACCGGGACATTTAACACAACGCCATCTAGTCCCAAAGTAAGCAAAGCTTATACTGTGGAAACTCGACGACTGATAGACATACTTTTTTGTAAGTACTCACTATAGATTAACTAACACCCAGAAAGTATAAAATTACAATCGACTGTAAGACAAATCCTGTGTTACTTTAGTTAGCTGATCCCCGCGGTTTCGCTCCCGTAGTTTGGTATGCCTGTAGTCTATATCACTCAGTGAACTTTTTAATGGTAAAAAAAATAAAATCAGTCAAATAGTCTTTTAGAAAATTATAATCCAAATTCCTTTTTATAATATTACTTTGATAGGTTACACTGTAAAGAAAATTTATAGGTAATACTGACGGATGTAATGTTTTGATAAAAATATGAAAATATTTCATTTCAGAGTTTTTAATAAGCATTCTATATATTATGGCCACCCATAACTTTCATAATTTAAGATTAAAAGCCTCCATAGTACAGCTAAGTGACAGTCATTAACCATTTACCGTCCAAGGCAAAAGGTCTAAAATCTCTAAATTATTTTACAATGGAAGGATCTCAAGTATAAAGTTTATTTATAAGTTGAATGCCCCGTCACACTAAACGGCAAGCAGTTTTCATAATATTTTCACAACAATAGCAAGATTAGACTATAAATCACAAAGTGCTTCGGACGCAGCACTGTTTTGATTTTAATTAAATTTTAACATAATATCCTTTCAGCGCTGAAGTGAACGTTTTAAAATTACTGCTTAGCTCTTTGTGCACAGGTGTGCATGTATTTCATGTGTTTTTAGCTTGTTAACATGTTTATTAGCTTTTTTTATTAATTAGTGTCCTAAAAATGAGATACGATAGCCTACGAGAATATGAGAATAATATTTATTTAGAGAAATATAATTATGTTTAGCTGTTATTATTAATTTATTGACCGAGCGTAGTTCAAAATGGCCGAGCGAGGGTAAAAATAAATGAATATTCCTGGAGATATAGCACAACGCCATATAGTCCCAAACTAAGCAAAGCTTGTACTATAGAAACTGGAAGACTGATAGACATACTTAAACATACTTTTTTATAAATACATACATACTATGGATAAATTAACACTCAGAGAGTATATAATTACCATGCTTATCACATCATAATTTTCTACTCGATTGAACCAACACCCTCCGGCGAAATAGACCATAGCTGTATCCACTGCGCCAATCGGTTCGTATGTAAGTATTTATTACATGAAAATAAAGGAATAGAGAGTGCACCTGTGTTCGCGCGTGTGCACTATAATATCACCTGCGCAGTTGACTAGTCTCTGTTGAGATTGGCTGCCATGGCCGAAATCGGTCAGGGGAGCTATCTAAGACTTCCATATATTGTTTTGTAAGTATATTTAAATTGAAGTTTTTCAAGTATTTTGGTGAGCACTTGCTCAGAATTAAAACGAAACGATTGATTGAAAAACAAACGATTTCGAGCTTATAGGTTTGCCTTAACGTATGTATATAAACATATCAGAAACGCAATCATCATAGTTAACGGATGTTTAGCGCTATCGAATAGATAAACAAGCGTTAACGGCCGTTTTCAATATTCTATCTATCCCTTGTTTTACTTACTAAAGTCAGACAAATCTATCTATTTGCACTTACTTTGATTTCAATATCCTACCGACGGATAGCCTTTGCTAGGACTTTTGTATATCTTACGTCATATAATTTGAGATAACAATCTATCTATAATCTTTGACACATTATTGAAAACGTTAAACAACTCAGAAAGCAGACATTAGCAACGCACCATTGTCAAATTTCGTCTGAAATTTGTTTAACAGTAACTTTAGTTCCATAACTATTGAGAGCCTCTGATAATGACTTTCCCAAATTATACTGAACATAGGCAGAATCCTTGTAACGAAAGATGCCATTATAAGAATAGAAGAAAAATCTATTGATACTATGGGCATGGAATAGTATTTTTATATGATTACGCAACAACATAACAATAACTGAACATTTCTGGAAATACAATTCAATGCGGCCTTAGCCAAAAAGTTAATAATACCTTTCCACGCGACTTTGTAAGTCTTCTCGAAAATTTCATAGCAAATATTCCCGAAGTCTTATAAAATGCGGCTTTAATTTTGCCAGCACATGTTTTATGTAACTGGGAATGGAGCTGTTTAATCTTTATTGAAACGATTTATTTCATGAAATCGCACGCATTTGATAATATAGGAGTGTTTAAGGAATTATTGTCTAACTCAAGAGCGCTTTATTTGTCTCACAGTTAGCCAGAAGGGCTTCTACTGTTTAACGCGGACGTTACAGGTGAAGTGAAGGTTCGCCTAGGCTAGCGACATGCCTAAAGGGTTCCCCTTTGAAGGGGATCACCTCGGCTTGGGCTGTCGCAGGAACGGAGAAGGCCTGAAGGGCCTGACTCGGACGGAATCTCACCCGGGTGAGCGATGCGCGGAGGGACCTCGTCTACGCCGGCGAAGATGCTGTAACTCTACTGTGGAGTGTTGAGTATTGGAACTGGCGGAGTCCAGGCGAGCGTCAGAGTCGACCAGGACATGTCTAGATCGTCACTTTTATCGCTTTTTTATAGCGCATTAAAAAAGCGCTAGTGCGAACGAGGGGTAATTCTGATATCGTTAGAAATATCTGAATAACATTTTTTTGCCTTAGGTGGGAATCAAACCCAAGACTCAACTATCAGCAGCCAAAGTCTAAACCGTTAGACTAAAGGTAAAAAAACGCAGTTAAAGATATAATTATAATGACATAATCATTATTGTTTTATCATCTAAAATCTACCTAATAAAAAAGATATTAATCACATTGATAATTAAACAACGTTAAATGAATATTTTAATTAAAAATTAAAAATATTAGTTTACAATCATACAAGTAAATATGATATTAATTTGGTGATACAAATTATGCAAATTAATACAAGTTCGATACTGTATCGCTTACACTATACAATGTTCATATTATTTACCTTTGTGCAAATATTAATGACAATATTTGTCACCTAATTTAATTTAAATAGATTAAAAATGATCCTGTCTACATAAATTGTGAAAAAATCTTTTCATCCATTTTTGTTTATCTGAGTGAAATCATAATCAACGTTCACATACAGGGTGTCCCGTAATGAGTGAAGCATCTCTTGAGGAATGATAGCTGAGCTAATAATCTATCAAAAAAACCCAATATAGGTCATACAAAAATATCACTATTTCTGAGATATTGAGGATTTTGTAGTTTTTTCAAAAATGTTGACCTCGCCCAATGTTTTATATTGCTGTAGCCGCAATTCTTATTTGTTTTTCATAATTTTTTTACCAAGTTTTCTTTAAGAGTTGCTTTCTTGGATACATGTATTAGAAATTAATAAAAATATCAGACAACGGAAGAAAAAAAATATTTGTTTCAAATTAAGTATAGAGAAAAATTTTGAGGCCAAATTTGATAGTCTGTGGTTTAAAAAAAATGTACTACACTAAAACGGTCAGTGAACTTAAAAACTTCTGTACTTAATACCGATTTCAAAATGGTATAAAGTTTATGGTTTTTCCTTATAGCAAAAAAAATATTGCAATTTGAAATCAATTTGGGACCTATTTTAATGATACGTCCACGATGATACTAAGTATGGAAATGTTATTTTTTTACATGAAAAAATAAAATTAAATGTTATTATTGGTCAATATTAATA
>LQNK01001078.1:7241-26591 GCA_001586405.1 Phoebis sennae
CGGTCTCAATATCCATTATTAATTCCATTCTATTTTCACAAGACGTCCATTTTTAAATTTTCGCATGACCGACGTCTTTCAAGAACGAGAAACGACTGATGCTTTGACAGATATGTGGATACTACGAACAAATCCATCCGCCGATACGTCTGGAGATATCGGTCAATGCATCTCTTGATATGTAGAGGCGACATAAGAGATTACATTTTTCTAAACTTCCCTTTTTAAATTCTAGCTCTTTAGTATTTTCTTGTGTTTGTTTTAACGCGACTACATTCCATAATAAATAAAATACTTGTTAAAGGATTTTAAACGCCATACATTATTATAATTAACCCGACGTTTCAACTTTTCAGCGAGCGTGGTCACGGGTGACTGAGATGACAGTAGTCTTCATAAGTGTTGCAAAAATTGTGCGTCTACCTCCACTAATTTCCACAAAGATGGTATTTATAACATTGGCTCGAATTCAATTGCAAAATTGACTTACAGTGTTCTTTTCTCTTTTGGTATGCTTGACATGGGGTACAAGTTATAGGTTACAATATTATCTCTTACTCATAGTATCTATACAGTTTTATTTCTACAATAGTAAATCCTCAATCCTTACGAAGCCGAAGTACGTAGATCTCACCTGCACGCTGAGCGGCTGGAACTTGCCGGTGGCCAGGGCAGCCATGGCCTCCATGGTGCCGATGGTGCTGAACGCCCAGCACGCTCCGCACAGCCCCTGGTCCTTCACTGGACCTATCACCCCCTTTGTGCGCCTGGAAGAGAACACGCCAGTGTATAAATAGGTATATATTAACTGAATTTTTATTGAATATTGTATTTGCTTAATCTTTGGTATAATATACATCTGTACTTTGGATATACCTCGTAGGTGTGATTTAAAGGTATAATGTACATTGAATTGAAAATCATAGGTTTTATAAAGATGATGGCGTATCCAAAACCAATTTAAAAACTCTTAAAATCTTGATTCAACGATAAGTGAGACATTGTTTATTAACTATATTGTTCACGGTTTTACTCACTTTTTATTGTAAACATCCCTTATTGCCCTTAATCCGATGTTTACAATAAAAAGTGAGTAAAACCGTGAACAATATAGTTCTTAAAATCTTATTGCCTTTTCTTAGAAAAAGTGCAAATAACGTATACCTACTACTCTACAATGTAACTTTTAAATAAAAGATATGTTTACAGGTGTTCACAGAGGTTTGTGTAAGTCTATTGGAATCAACCACTATTATAACGTTTTATTACCTGATGAGGGCAGACCTTTAACAACTAAATATTTCCGATCCTAAAGCAGGAGTGAATGGTTTATGTTATAAAAAAATATACTGATGTCTATTATGCAATATTCGACATGTGTTATAGGAAAAGAAGTCGACGCAAAAACTTGATACTAAATTACTAAGCAAATTATTCATAGGAGTCATATAATTATGCAAAATAATCGTTTTATAATAAAAATATAAATCATGGTCAGGTCCAGCGCATTGAAAAGTTTATTTGAATAATTTAGTTTTTCTTAATTTAGAAAGAGTGAACAAATATTCGGTGAGCATAGCCTGAATGCAGGTGACCCTTTCGGCTTACAATAAAAATTGAGAGATTAATGCAGATTTTTGGCTTGCACATGTGCAGGTTTGTCTCCCATAATTGGGCATTCATTGGGCCCACGTTAAATTATTGCTCGGGAGTAAAGATTTGCTAATAATACCATTACTACATATACCATTTAATAATTACCTTAATAGAAATTAAGGATAAGATTATGGTCAGTGTATTTCGGTAATACACTTATTACGTTTTTACAAAATGGTTTACGAATACGCTCTTATAATAACTATTACAATGAAAATCCGTTGAGATGCGAACATTTTTCCTTAACCTAGTTCACTTAATAAATTGATAATGTAGACATTGACAATGAAATTTTTATTTATTAATTTACTGTAAACATGTAATAAAAATAGACCGGTTTTACGAGGTCTTTACGTATCAATTAATTAACCATGGATAAAATTCCACCATGATTTTCCGTTCATCAAAAAAAGGCTAGTATACGGCATTCTTCCAAAATAGGGATCCATAATGTAGTGTTACTTGTGAAGGCGTCGGGTTTTGCATAACGCTGTGACGTGTCCAATTTTAGGACCGGTTTAATAGAGAGCAAAACATATTTCGGTTTTATGAGAAATAACATTGTTAAATTACTTTTAAATTCAAATCGGTATTTTTATTTACTTTGTAAGTAGATTGTAGTATGTAGGTGCCACCTATTATGTATATATAGGTATAATTAGAAACATCGGAAGAAAAAGAAACAGAGATATCTATTATTAAGTCATATAAATACAGTAAAACACTACAAGAAAGCATTGTTTCTTCGAATATTCAAGATAAATACTGAATACAGCCATTTTCAATAAAATAGCTGATAACCTTGATCGAGATCAACAACTTATAAGTCTCTATGTCCGACGTATTAAGTTACTTATGTGATATTTTCTATAAAGAATACATACTACTATAATAATTGCACAATATTACTCATTGTATTTGTTGTTTCATAACTAACGCTTTTGTGTACTACCAAGCGATGTATTATTTACCGGGTATTTAATGACATTACCTATTAAGTGCCTTTCAATTATCCGTTTACCTCATACAGAGGTATATGCTTTCTTATAATTCTATTTGGATCCAAATATATTTTACAAAATTTTTATATAGACCTATTTGAACGAAATATAACCAAATCTTGGGGCCCCTCTGAGCACAACTAGTAGGTACGTAACAATCAGATCAATAATCTTTTTATTGGCCCGAGATTCTCACGCAGCGACCGAATAACCAGAAAATAAAGGCAACCGTTTTGATACGACATCCTTTCTAACTTTGTCTTTGCCATACCGTTCTCTTAAAAAAACCTTTAAAATCTGTATCATGTTCAAAAGGTATCACTTTTGTCCACGATCCGATATTAATATTTAGGTATATTTATTTATCGTATTCATAATGAACTGATTATTTGATCCAAGTTCCAAACTTATAAATAAATATTTCAAGCAAACATTTAATTCATTAATTTTTCAGAGAATTAAAAAAAAACTTTTATTTATAATTACATATCATCTAATCCTAATCCTTTATTTGAGTACGACTTTCCCGGCCCGCATAGTTTGTCTAAACCCTTAACCATAAAACGAAAATCCTTTTACGGTATCCAAAATTTGTAGGTACCGAAATTAAGGATACCTTTTAACAATTTTAGATTACTATATCAGTTTTTAAAGTTATCCTATACTGGTTTCGGTCCCTGCTCTCACGTATATAATTCAACATAATTAATCCAGCATGCTTCAGTTAAATAAAATACAACGCAAGACTCGTTGTAAATCAAATAAGAAGCTATGCATATAATTCCGGATAAAAACTATCGGTTTACGTATCGTGTGTCACGAGCATAATACGATCATGTGCATTTTACTTCTTAGCGATTTAAAAATGGCGAGGGTTCAAAGTTCAAACCTCTGCTTAACGTATTGAGACAAACAGAGTTTAATAAATACGCAAATATTTATCAGTTCAGCGTAAACAAAAATTAAATGGTGCACCCCAATCACAATAGCATAAAAAGAAGTCATACCCGCTGCCTTCTCTACTAATGTTTAGTTCTTTTAAACTAGTCTTATGTGATATTTAAAATAAATATAGTGATTCATGAGGAACGAGAAGGGATATATATGCATAATATTATTGAGCCCCTGTTGATCGCCAGTGATAATTCCTAAACTATGCTTTCTTTTTCTATTTTTATGAATTCAATTAATTTCGAAGAATTGTATAAAGAATGTGAACCATTTTAAACATATTCCACTCTTTAATATTTGCTTCATAACTCTCTCTGCTCTAATGCTTTACATTAATGATCATTATTTTACATTTTGCAGTAATCAATACATCCCACCTATATTAATATATAGGTTGCACGGGTTAATCATCAGCATTAATGGGATTGGAGAACTTGATAGGATTGTAAGGTTTTAATTGTTGAAACAAATATACAAAATGCAACAATGTACTATAAGTATGATACTGCCTCATTAGATCTATTTTCCGGTATTTAATATGTTACCTCAATGATGAATGAAATATTTTTTGTATCATATCAAGATATTATTTGTTTGTATACAAACTTATCAAAATATATTTTAAAGAAGGGCTCAAAATATTATATGGAAACACAAGTAAATAGCAAAATATCTAAGATTTACATATATACTCAATTTACAAGGATTGTTGACGACATTCTAATTCTCTTACACAAATATTAAATGCTGTAAGACAAAACCTGTTTGTAAAGACTTGCTGTTATCTTTATTGATTTAAAAAGATGTTATATTATGTTATTTCCGTAGCATCATATTAAACTTTATTGCAATATTTATTTGATTAGATTTAAATAAAGACATAATTTTCATATTAATCTTAAAAAATCTCATAAAGTCAAAAAAATATTATTTGTAAGAAATTAAATTATATTGTTTTTAAAATGTATGTCTGTCCTTACCAATCTACTTGAAGAGGTAGTGCAGTCCTCCTCTTCCTTATTATGATGTAGATATTGTCATGCGATTGACTCGGAGTCCTGTTGTTCTCTTGACGATCAATTATATATCGATCTCTATCATGATCATAGTGATCTGGGTAGTAAGGTTTCTCACGAGAATGGCGCTTGTTCGGCTGCTCATCCGACAGGTGGATCTCCTGGAACTCCGCTTTAGACATATCTGAGAGATGTGTTAAGCCGTACTTGGCTCGTTGCTGCTCCGGCCCTCTTGACATTGCATTTAATTCATCTATTTCTCTCACAGAAGCCTGTCAAGATATAAAGGATTACAGCCACTTGCGTTAAGTTCCTTTGTCTTCAGTAATTGAATTACTGTTGTAATCTACTTACTACTGCTAATTATTTATTGTTCCGTATATGAAGATATCCATTTATAAATGCAAAATTGTATTCAATTAGAAAAGAAGATATAAACACATAGTTTTATGAATAAATAGATCAATTTGGAATTCTTAATTATCAGATTACATGTATTTTTTAACTTTTTTTGGATAAGTGACAACTATTTAAGCAAGAACAAACTCCCTTAAGTAAATAATGAACTAAATAGTAAGTAAACATCGTCGAGTTTATTGTAATTTAAATAATATCTAAGTGTCATTAAATATAATTGAAATTTACAAAAACAATAAAGTGTACCCGCAAATTATTACGACTATTAAAAATGTAATAACTTTTATTTAATTGCTTATGAAATTAATAAGATATATTAAATTTATTAAAATGCTTAACAATAGCCTTTGATACAATTAGTTTTCTCAAACACATTGTGGACAAACAATTAACATATTATTAACTTGCTGCACGAATAAATCGCAATAATTGTCAAATAGTAGAAACTGAGCTACGGTGCATGAAAATATATATAATATGCAAATAAACTTACCACGAAATGCTCAAATCTAGTTTCATATTCGGCTGGGTTATTTTTATATGTTTTATTGTATTTTTGAATATACTCTTCGAACATCGGACGTAATTCCTCTTTAGTCCTACCTCCAGGATAGGAGAGAGGTATAAGTACCAACAACAGGCAAGCCAAAGCAAAAGCAAGGACCCAATTCCACCATTTTTTCATTTTAAAATATATTTATTTCTTGTAAACTTGCGTACACGCAAGTTTATACATACACATAAAACGCGCTCAACGCGATCACGATCAACTTTCGAATGAAAATGTCTATGGAATTGGAAGTTTGGAATTTTGACGTTTGACAATACGCAGTGATTGACAGATTTATATTTATTGCCATGAAGAAATATAGTATTTACCATGGATCATGAAATTTGCTATTAAATTACAGAAATAATTCGTTACGTACTTTTAAATGACCACAGTACACAATAATTAATCCTAATAATATTATAAATGAGAAATTTATGATGCTCATGTCAATCACGCCGCACCCTACAGAGGCACGGATTTTGACGAAAAATCGTATTCAGATAGGCTATTAACTGGATTAGGGGAGTTTTATTGAGATCACATGTAGAAGTAATTCAATAAGTACTATAATCTGAAGTCGAAAAAAGAACGGTACTGAAAGAAGAAAAACCTTTAGTATGAGAACTTTATGAGTTTTAGCAATTTAGTGTGGATTCAAAGCGAATTGAACAATATAAACTAATTTTTAAAATAAAAAAGAAAAGAATTGAGACAATTTTTATTACAAATTTAAATTACAAACTGTCTTAAAATTAAGAAACTAACTAAAGGTGTAAAATATATTAGCATATTATGATAATATGAACAAAAAACGATAAGTAATTAAGTCCAAAGTTGCATTCCATTTTGATTTACATTCACTCAGTTTAGACTACAATCCTAAAATCACAATCAGCAAGTCTAGAAAGAATACTTAATATTTGCATCATGTCTTAATTATTTAATTCAATTAAGATTCACTTTTAATGATATCAAAGGTAACAAATCCCCACCTATGTTCAATAGTGGCACCGACACCTTTAGTTTTACACACAAACACATCATTGTACTTCTGTAAAATATCTAGTACCGTTCCCTGGGTCACATTTGGTGTCATAGAGCGAACATAGGACACGAGGTAGTCCAAGGATGCCCCTAACGGGTGCACCATGAGGAAAGCGGTCAGGATGCTGATGAGCTTGGCTTCGGATGGAGGGACGGCTGGGCCGGTGGTGATCACTTTGTTGTCATCCGGGGTAGGGGGAGGGGGCATTGGTTTAACAACTGCTGGTGGCTGAGGTGGCTCACGCTGCGGTGTTGGTAAGGGCGGATAAACCTAGAAAACAAATATCGTTATTACCATATGAAAGATGAAACTACTAATTAAATTATGATGAAATTTCGTATACAAAGTATATAACTTATAACTGTTTTAGGTGATATGATAAATTATATTTTTTATTTACTTTATTTTATATTAATTCATTTATAGACCAAATTAAACGCGAGTGGAGTCGAAGTCGAAGCTAGTAGTAAATTATTAAAATAAGAAATTACCTGTTTGTTTTGTAAGGCCTGCTGGGCGATAAAGTGAGCCTTGAACTTCTCAAACTTCCTCTCTGCTTCATCTTTGGCTAGATAAGCTTCGTTCTTGTATCCTTCCAACTCATACGTCAGATTCTCATTTTCTTTCTAGAAGCGAAAACAGGACATAATAAGTATGTTACTTTATATTTAAGGCAATAGAAGTAATTAGACTAGTTTTTAATAGGTCACCTTCCCAGAGGTGTAAATAATAAATTGAAATGCAGATATCTACAAAAATATACTATATTACATGGACTAATTTTTTAATTACTTATATTTGTGGCAAAAAACATTTTAACCTGACAAAATGATATATAATTTTATATACCTTCAACTCTTCGAACTTTTCAAAGGACACCATGTTCCTGCCAACTCTCTCCGTTTCCTCTTCATCAAATGTGGCATTATACTCTTCCTTTATATTGTCCAGTTCCTAAAATAATAGTCAGGCTATAACAATTTATACAGCATGTTGATAATATGAAAAATATTTTTATGCAGGATTTTTTTTAGATTATATGTATCACAGAAAATAGACACATTTCAATGGACCACAATCAGGTGATACCTGTATCTAGAAAGTAGCCCAAAGAAATCAAGACTAATTTTATATTACCGAGGCCAATTTGACCAAGGTATTTAATAAGTTTTTAACTAAAACTGGCAATACTTTTGAATTCAAAATCATAAGGCAATAATTTACTTATAATAAAATAAAACTGCAATCCGTCACTTTTTTAAAACAAATATAGAGTAAGGTAGTAATAATATTATGAAAGTAAGTCAAGTTAATTTTCTTATCGAACATTGCAGACGAGTATTCTTACTGAGTCATTAAATTATGATACGAAACATTGTAAGCGTGCACATTCTACAATATTCGATAGTTTCCTAGTGTTGACGTCGACTCGAAGGACTCCGGATTATAGAAGCAGTAGATACTTGACAATATCTCGAACAAGCAGTCAGGTCGACTCACGCCGCACGCCACCAAACGACGAAGTTTTCAACCAGCCTTACTTTAAGTATCTTTAATTTTAAGTTATCTGTACTTTGTAAGATTAGACGGATTGCAGCTTTGAGACTTACTAGAAAAACCGGTAACTGCTGAGTTTCGGGCTATCTTCTCATTGATGTCCATGACTTCAATGAAGATTACTTACTAATCTTCTCTTCTTAAGGAGTCTTCTCTCTATTCTTAAGGAGTTACTTAATCATCGGACTTGCTTGGTATCCAGATGACGATAACCTAGTTCTTCAGTAAGGCAGATTTCCAACGAATTCTCTCATGATCTTCAGGATGACTTAAATTCAAACGTATGTTAGCTACCAACTGTGAGTTTTAATTTCACATCACGTTTCATAGATAAACATTAATATTTGACACACAATACGCTACCAATAAATACTAACCCTTAGTATTTAATTGTGTTGCAACGTCGGTACACACCAATCGTTGACGGACGACCTAAATAAACGTAATAGCGTATTGGTATGGCATGTCCGAATGTACCAAGTACGAATTATAAGATGACAAAACGTGGTAACTCACAACTGGCAGCTGTTAATACGTTTGATATAAATACTATTTTACACATTATAACAACCATATTCCTCCATACGTTCATGTCCATTTGACGGTCTTCTCGTCGTATTTTACACAACGATCTTCAACTGCCCTGTCGTACGCGTCGTTTTTCGGTCTGTCATCCTTTGCTTTCTTTTCCCCGATGATCCTCCCTTATCTTTATCAACGTATTATTACTAATATCACGAAGAGTAATACATAAATACCTCAGTCATTTTGAGCCACATCTCGATGTTCCTGCGCTGCTGCTTCGTGAAGTGGTCCGAAACGCGCTGATGCTTCGCCGCCGAGAGAATTTTTGCTACCTGCTCGACTGGTGTTTAAACTCTTTGTTAGCAACTACATATTATGATATATTATTCTATTTGACAATATATTTAACGTTCAATACTAGCTTTGCCAAAACTTTCTCTTAAAAGTAACATATAACCCCAACAGACAAAGTAAATATTTTCTTTGTTAGGTGTAGAAATAACTACTCCATCTCCGCGTATAATGTTAATACTGACACCTCTAGAAGTAACCATACGTGAGATGTCTTTAGTATACCAAATATAAGAAGTACCAGTAAGAGAACTGCTCATTCCCGATCACTGCTAATTGTTCTCCAACCGGCTAACCTCTTCCCTTCCTCACTTAATTTACTTCAGAGTTACAACCTTTTGTTTTAATTAATCTACAATATTCTTCACTCACAGAGTTATTCAATAAGTTGAATGTGTACATGAGGAGAAATCACGCAGCGCCACTAAAAACAGGAAGCCAACTATGATCATGACCTGTATTGGAACCTGCTAAGGAATCGAAGTGTTTGGGGAGTACATCGTTGACAATCCTCGCCAGTGGTCAGCAGAAGTGCTAAAAAAAGATTGATAGTAATGTTGGGGTCTCCATCTGCATGTTATGGTAGAATCCTCTCAACCTCTGCTTGCTTAGACACGCAGTTTTTCCGCTTCATGTATGAACCTAAAGACCTAAAAAATCTCCGTCGATTCCAACACGTTGCAATGTGCTCTCGTTGTCACGATAGACGCAAACGTAGACTCCTCACTATAGAAGATTAAGGCTATAAGGAATCATAAAAGGTAATGCTGCAATGCTGTGCGGCCCCTGAGCTGACGTCATGTGAATTTCATTGGACGATCTTCAAGAATAGTCAATTGAACTACCTAAATAAAACGAATTATTATACTGCGTACAGATAAATACATTAGGGAATATACGTGTGTTTAACAGTTTCGCAACAAAATACACGACTAAAAATAATTTTCGCATATAATGTATATTCCCTATTGCTTTTCTGGTTAAAAAAAAATATGTAACGTGTTTCTTCTCTTAGAACGACGATTGCCAACTTTATATTTTGACGTTTCTTAACTTACCACAACATTTTAAATTGTAATAGCCAAGCCCTATGAGCGCATTAAACAAAAGAAATTTGATTTTGTAACTTAAATGCATTTAAAGCCTAATTCAGTCTTCTATTATGGTCCAATGTTCAAGATTATTAAATTAGGAGAATTATACATGTTTTATCATAATACGAATAAACCAAAGATTGTGTATAATGTATAATAATTCTAGCATTCACATACAATTCTCCTAAAGCATTAAATTTACTTACGATCTATTAAGAAGAACAGTGAGCTGCTTTGGTTTTATTGATTCTATTTGATAATGGACTCGAAGCAAATGTTGCGATGAAATTTTGAGGGACTTGGGGATAGACCTGTGTACACACATGCCTATAATATTCGCCTACCGCTGCTATACACCAACTTAATGAAATATTTCATAGTGTGGAATGTCCTGCAGATGTGCCCTGGCTGGTATTCACGGCTCATCCTGACATTTCAAAATCAGATGTAGATCGTGACGTTTAGGTGCTCCAGTCCTGTATTTAAGAGATGTATCCATACTTATCTTAATGACAAAAACAGCGCTGTGCTAACTTTCCATGATGCTTCTACATGTGAACACGTTGCCCTGAAGACGTCGTCGATCTAATTTATATGCTATCCTAAAAAAATTGTACTAAACTACAGATATGGATGTTAATGTTATTTTCGCTTTCAAATGCTAAGAGTCCGCCATCAGTTTCCATAGAGAACTATAAAACACCTGTATCATTTCACTATTTTCCACAATAACCATCAATTCTTACCACAAACACCATGCTCCTGGAGAAATTCTTTAGCATCCTTCCAGCATCTATTAAAAAACCTTACTAATTCTTCAATCACAATACTTAAGCAGTATGTTGCACGATGTTGGATGCAGATCACAGCTACACTATAGTTTTTATAACTTATTTAAAACCATTGAACATTGAACCTTTATATACTCCTCATTGCAGGCAACACTATTACAATCAAGTCTCCTATCAAACTCCAACTGCTTACAGACTTCGGCAAAAACTTACATCTGCTCCATATATTTACAAAAAAAAATATGGTCGAATTGATAACCTCCTCCTTTTTTTGAAAATCGGTTAAAAATAAAACTACTCACATTGGTTGATCACATGGAGGAATTTGTCCTTTATAGTCGTCTTCATGTTCTGGTATTCATCATCAAGGGACATCTTCTCGTTGAACAGTCTCCTGATTTGGTTGTTACTGGCTTGTATCAAGGAGTAGAATATGTTTGAATTCTTCTTGGTACACTCGCCGCGTTCTAACCACGTTGCTAATGTCTAAAATACATCATTTTATGTTAGAAACTATTTATTTAAAAAAATATATAATAATATAGTTTATTATAAGTTATTATACTTACCGGAGCAGCCTTAGAAAACTCTTCTTCACTCTTGATTTTTTCGGAAATTTCATTAAGTGTTGTCGGAGTAAAAGGCTCCACTTTAGGTGGTGTTGGCTCACGATGACGTTGACGTCTCTCATACTCATTTTGATCATCACGATTCTGAAAAATTTTTTTAATTTGTGTATTTGGTACATATTAAAGCACATTCATGTTTCATGTATTAGAAATTAAGCTATACTTACTAAAGCATAATCAACAAACATTGTCGTAGCTTCATTCTCAGTCTGGTCGTGGAACTTCATTCTATAGCCAGACAAGAAAAACGATTGCTCTACACTTTCGTGCCCTTCAAAGCGAACGTAAAACACTCCTCGCCTCGGGGCTTTCACATCCTCAATGTTACCAAACCTTTGAAAAATCTCCGAAACTATTTCTGGGGACGTTCCATGTTGAAGGCCACCAACAAAAATGGTACGACAACCTTTAGGCTTCTCCCGTCTTTGAGGTGTCGCTACACCAGGAATTGGCGGCAACAAAACTGCGTTGTTGATGTAAATCGGCTGATTTGGCATGGGCATCATATTCTGTTGATTCATCATCATCATGTTTTGGCCCATCATGTTCATTTGAGGCATCATGCCTCCCATCATGTTCATTTGCGGCATCATACCAGGCACTGTCCCATCCATTTGCGGCTGAACCATCATATTATTCATCATTTGTGGAAATTGCATCATTTCTGTGAGTTAAAATTTTACAGTTTAGTTTAGTTCTCTTAGTGCAAACACTTGTAGAACTCATTTGACATAAATAACTATAATACAACCAAATTTTTTTTAATATTAAAAGATCATTTTCTTATTATAAAACTGATGTGAACAACTATTGACGTGGCAAGTTCTATGATCAATAAATAATGATGGATACATACCTGGCATCACCATGTTGTTTCCCACCCCCATTTGCTGGTTATTGGCGTCTTTGGTGTCAGTGTCCCATTTGGTCCTCCTCTCCCGATCGCGCCTGCCTCTGTTGTCGCTCCTGTCCCTATCCCCACCGCGGTCATTTCTATCCCTTCTGTCACTCCTCTCATATCTGTCTCTAGACCTTGAGGGCCCTCTGCGTCCTGTGTGTTCAATATTTTGTCAGTACTATTCATTCAAATATTTACATTAAACAATCAAGAAAATGTTTAGATATAGTATACCCCATTTTATTATTATTGTTAAACAATAATATTTTAATTGTTATACTGTTTATTATAGCTCTATTCATACAAACAGATAAGAGAATTTAAAAGTAAATGACCGTGACATTAAAAAGTGGGCTGGCATAAAATTAACACTTGATAAGACATTATGTTTGCATTGTCATATATTTAAGTAGGGTTATGAAACTATGAAAATGGTACCTAAGAAAAATATACTCCATTTTTTATTTGTACTAAAATTGATATGAGACTTTTTTCTCAATCATAAAGAAGACATTTGGTTAAGCAAAAAAGTACTATGGACTTTTGATAGCATCTCTCATTTCGCAAATTGCCCTTCAACTTTCAAAACACATATGATATAAAGTGGATAACTTTTTCTATTCTATATCAGTATACCCATACTAAGGGTATTCTATTATTATATTGTTTAATTTAACGCTATTGGAATCGCGAAATTTTCCTAAAAGTCTACGAAACTCAATTTATGAATATTAGCCATCTACTAACCTGGAGGATCTCTGTCACGTCGCGATCTATCATGCGTACCTTGGCGCGAATGACCCTGCGTACTTGATACATCATTCTTTTGTTGATCTACATCTACACCATTGTTTTGATTCTCTATATCCATGTTATCTGGTTGCACAGGCCCAATCAACGGCATCGGCGGTGGAGGATTCATAGGTGGAACGTTCATATCAGGCATCATGTGCATCATATGCGGAACCATGTTACCCATATTATTAAGTACGGACATCGACGGCATACCCATATTCTGCATAGCAAATTGTTCATTGCCCCAGGAGTTCATAGTTACAATGATTGCAAATAATATAAAACTAAAATCGATTTACAAATAAATTACCATTCACAAAGGCAACTGAAGGCAACTTTTAGTTATTTATTTGTCAGTTATCACTTGACATTTGACAAGTGATTGACAGTTGACACAGATAATGAAGTACATGACAAAACCAAAGAGTTATAGCGCACTTACATGTTGGCCATGGCTTGACTAGTCTGCAAAGTGCAAACTTACACAAACTCCCAGGGTGTAAACGGGGTTTTGCCTTGGCTTACTTGAGCTCGGGATAGCTCGTCGCCGATCCGGACCGGTGTCAGTTTTCAAAAGCTGATCAAAGGAAGTTTGCGGATATCGGTTACCACGTGTAAGTTGGTCAATGCTTAGGCTCAGTACCACTCATGAGTACCGTACTCGCGCCATACTGTTATGTTTTGTCCTGAGATTAAACATCTTTGTATTTAATAAAATAATAACCAGACCGTTTCTATTTTCTGTACATTGAATATTTTTTTATAAGAGTAACAAATTAGACTGGCTTCGAACACCATCTTCAGTAATTTTCCTAATTCTAATTTGAAATAAATAATTGATATAGTGTAGAAAATACAAAACAGTGAAACTAGTGAAGTATTTTTATGTACAAATCAATCAAGATTCAGTTCCATCAAGAGGTAACAATACAAAATAAAATTATCTATATCTCGTCTTCATAATATTATCCGGACGACATCTGCAGATGTGTAGAGGGGACCTCACAATTGAAAAAGCTATATTTTACGGATTATATAGTATGTATACGCTATACAGACATACAGTGTGTTATTAGTTATTATTTATGTTATCTGTAATATCTAATATCTCTACTTATCTGTTGTCTCTGGTGTAGTGTCTACTGTGTGTTTGTATTATTATTTGTTTATCTAATTATTCACAATTAGTAAGTTTTATCATGAAAAACAATATATTCTTATAAGAAAATATATTGATATGTGGTAAGTATTTCAAAAATTAAATTTATTCATAGTTAATACAAAAAGCGCTTTCATATGTAATTAAAATACATGTCTTTCAGTACTGAACTACCCAAAGAGTTCCAAAAATCATCAGAAGTATTACCCTTTACTAAATATGGAGTTTCGAGTTTGGAAGAATTCGAAAAGGTTGAAAAACAAATCCAGCATTTGGAATGGCTAAAAAGGGCAGGTCTTACAAACGAGGAAATCAAATTATATCAAGAACAGGAAGCTGGCCTTTTAGAACAGAAAAATAAAGTGGAATCCAGAATATTAAAAAATCAACTAGAAATACTTTATAAAAAAATTAAGAGCTATCAACAGACTACAGAATGGTATGTTATATGCATAAGTACAATGTTTAATATTATGATTTGAAATTTATTGTTAGTAATAATTAAAATTATTGGCTTTGAATTTCAGTGAACAAAATAGTGTTTCTTCTACTACCACAGATATTATAAACACTAATAATGTTCAAGGCATGTCAAAAAATGTATATCCGGAAGGTCACCCCATTCATCAATTAAAAGAAATAGAAGAAAGCTTATTTGGGCATTTGAAACAAGATGATATGATGCCCATAACAAAGCGACGTAAAATGTTGCGTAGGTTGGAGAGAAGGAAAGACAAGATTCTTGCACAACAAAAACAAACACCCATTTGTCCATTACCAAGTTCCTCAAACATAAGCTCAGGTAGTTTGTGGGATGTTAAAAATATGACCCCAAAAGTTCCACAACCTACACAACCAAGAAGAGACATTATTGGGCCTCAGAAAAGAACCCTATACACAATAAAAAACAACAAAATTGTCAGAGTGGAACAGAAAGCTCAGAATGAATTCCATACAGTTGACATAGTGTTGCCTCAGAATAAGGCTGAGGAACGCCTATTAGAAGGCACCAAAATGAGCTTAGATGATATTAAAAAAATCGAAAGGTTTAAAGATTATAAGCCAGGGAAACCTTCTAAGGTATATTTTTTTAAATAAGCAACATATTTTTAATACAATCCTGATTTAACACAAATTTTAAATTACTTCTCTTGCAGGTTCTTTATCTCAAAAATATTGCAGCATCTGTAACTGAAAACAAACTTGGATTATTGTTTAACCAATTTCAACTTGAAAATGGATGTCCAGTAGAGGTTAAACTGTTAAGTGGACGTATGAGAGGACAAGCTTTTGTTACGTTTCAAAGTAATCACTTTTTAGATACTTAGACTGTATTTTATAAAACTATCAATAAATTTTTCTAGCCCATTATGATTCTATATATTTTGTCCTTATTAACTTGAATTTTTTTATATAAAGTTGTCTTTCTTACACTAACTGTAAAATATTACTAACTGCTCTACTTAAAAATTTCAATTGTTTTTTCTACTAAGGGTAAGATGAAAAACAACGCCACATTATATTAAAGTTATTTATTTCTACAGGTGAAGACTTAGCAATACAAGCACTTGATGAAGTAAATGGTACAATAATGTCGGGCCGACCCATCATTGCCCAGTTCGGCAAAAGCAGCAACAGAGTACAAACTGAAGACAACAGATAAAACTAAATATATGAATTTCTATAGCATTTAAGAAATCTATAAATCATGTAGTCTTGAATAACTTTTCTTCTGTAATTATAATTCTATGTAAATCATCGAAAAAGCGTGTCTATTGATTCATGATTTATTATTTAGTTTCGTAACCGCTGTACAGTAATTTTGCAAAAAAATATTATTTATAGAAAAGTAACAGCTGTAGGTTCTTTAGATCAACTACATCTACAGTTTTACAATCTATTAAAGGTGTTAATTATATGCGCAAGAACATAGACCAATATACCAAAATAATGATTTTATGTTGTAACAAAATATTTAATTGGTTTAGAAGTACTTTACAATCAATTCTATGCTATTTTATGTATAAACATGCACTTATTGGGTACCTTAGATTAAATTTTATACAGAATCAACCTCACAGCGTTCCATTAAGAATTAATTGAATCCATACAATCACACTAAGATTAAGAAATTTCTTAATTCTATAAACTTACATACCTTATATTAACTTATAAGCAGACTTTGCCTACATGTCTAAATTATACTTTACGTTTATTACATGTATTTGTAAAAAGCAAGGAATAATATGCTGAGAAATTGAACTATTGTACAGTTCATTACTTGATGTATAAAAATATTGATAATTTAGTTTAATCTATTTTATATAGAAAACTACTTAATATAGAAAAAAAGTCGGTAAAAAACAATTATAGAAAGTAATATCAATTTGTCATTTTCTTGAATAAAGTTGATGACAGTTTTTATCATTATTCATTGCAATCTATGCAATCATTAAACTAAAATAACTCTTTTTGTGAAAATTTTATGGCTAAACAAGCCGATTGGTTTAATCATTGAATTCATTAAACAACCTAATACATAATATTTATTATTTATTAGAAGCCGCATATGTCCTATTGCTAGGCAAAGGCCTCTATTCTCCCACTCCGTACAATAACCCAATAAGTAAATTTGAAACCATATTTAATCAATGTCACAATCCAATAACACTCATTTAGTTTGTTGCCACACTGTCCACTTGCACCGAACACTGACCGCTTGGTTCTAGAGCTCCTCCTTGGGGGAGGACTTGCGCCGTCGTTTGACGACGCGTTTTGGTGACAATCATTCGTTCTCTTTCTTCACGGGTGGCTCCTCCGCGGCTGTAATCAAGAGTAATATAAAAATATCAAACAACAGTTTAAGTCAGTAAATGTAAAAAACTATTCGTTATAGTATAATATATTCGGATAGTACAGTAATGCATGGGTAGAATTTTATAATGCATGATTTTAGTTTGTTCCTTTATTGGTTACTCAACATTAAAGTGCCCTATATTCCTGCTATTGAATTGAGTGATTTTTCTCTGACGGTACCTGTAATATTTCTCGTAATGTTCAATGAGCAACGTACTTAACACTTGGTCACACTTCGTTAGTGGCACTATACAAAGTAAAAAGAAGTGCGTGACACGACCACGGCCACGACATTGAACCACAATGGTCATTTGATAACACCTCGGCATTGACACGTTTGACAATGTGGTGAGGAGAGTAGGGTGCGTAATGTTCGGGCGGGTACTAGCCCGGCCCGGCTACGTGTCCATTGAGCGACGATGGTGCTTAAAGCTGCGTTTGTTCCTCAGTGGTGAGGAGAGTGGGGCTGGTGGGGCGCGTATTAGCCGCTATAGAAGTGGCCTAGCACGGCAACGTGTTCAATGAGCGACGGGGGTCCATAACGATCGGTTCGTCTGGCACCGTACAAAGCACTCACGCTTGCCGTCGTGCAGGTGGTGCGGCGCGTGCGGCGGGTGCGGCGCGTGCGGCTGGTGCGGCGCGTGGNGCGGGTAGTAGTGCGCGTAGCCCGGCGCCGCGTAGCCGCCCGCGTAGCCGCCGTAGTAGCGGCCGGGGTACGCGCCGCCGCCCGCGCCCGCCACGTATCCACCTTCAATGTAACGCAACGTGACCGATTTAACACCAGCTTTTTGATCTAACACGCACACAAAAGCGAGCACGCAACACACGTATACATTTACATGCTGTACATATCTCACGTACGCGTAAGTACTGGGCCACACGGTAACAAGTTTTTAAAGCACCATTGAATTTTTCTAACTACTTCTAATACATATAATTTCTACCATGCATACTATTTTATTTGCCATGCGCCTATAACATAGAACCTAAGAATCTTTTTCTTCTAAAAAAGGATGTTAACATTGACGTTAAGGTAATCTTTACCTGGTGGTGGTGGGGGCCCTCCATGAGGTGGCGGTGGCTGGTGTGGAGGTCCATTCGGATTTGGGGGCATCATCATCGCTGAAACAATGATATTCTATCAAATTTCAAAATACTTACTATGTTATTATAACTTTCAACCATAGACATATTTTAGGGTCTGAAACTTGCATAAGAAATGTTTTCTAATATGTGTAAAACTTTTATACACTTATTATGAATCAATCACAAAAAATACCTACATAAAAAATGTATTGATCAATAGTCATATTGTATAATAAATCGCGTTTAAGATCCGTACAAAGGTACTTTAATTCAATATGTATTGATAAACATACCCGCATGTGGCGGTGACGTCATATTGTGGGCTTGCGGGGGCGCGGCGGGGGGACCGCTCGCCTCTTTGTTCTCCATTTTAATCTCCATCGGCTTGTCTTCCTTGCGTTCTCCTGGATATGAATGCGTATAGTTATGTATGTGTATGAATTTCTAAATAGCAATTTCATGTAAATTTTTAGTATCCATTCACATGAGAAAACTTTTTGAATATAATTAAGTTATAAAAATGAAAAAATTCAACAAGATGCAATCGAGATTGAGTGGCAAGAGAGAAAAGAAAAAAGTCAAATTTATCTCTACAACAGCCAAGAATAACAAAAATGAAACGCAAACATGGCACGCAAACGAGATTTTCCCTGTAGTGTTCTGATTTAAAATAAAAAATAAAGTAACAATAGAAAAATTATTTAATTATTTGTTAGATACATGAGTACTTAGTATATTTTTATTAGAATCACTGCTCACCATCGTTCTCCTGCCCCGGGGTGCTATCAGCAACTGGTTCCTTGTCCCCCGGCTCCTTCAGCTCGGTGGTCATGTTGTCGTCCATCTTGTTCACTTCCGTGGTGGACACCTTGTCTACTTGTGTGGGCGCATTCGGCCCGTTGCTCTCTGGTTTGATCGGCTGTTGTGTTTGTTCAATGTTGCCAGGCTACAAGATGTAATAAATAGTGCA